>JAODPA010036003.1:0-12237 GCA_025585075.1 Nepenthes mirabilis | reverse complement strand
ATTAATATTAATAACAACAATAAGGGAAAAATAGGAATAAATTTTATAGGATGTAGAAATAATTATTCCCACCAACCAAGGAATAAAAAAAAAACCTAAGAGCAAGTGGTATTTTTAATATTCAAAGTTGGAGGAATAAATATTCCTCCAAAAATATTTATTCCTCCTCAGAAAATAACCAAACAGTGAAATAAATATTTCAATAAAAATAAAGTGGGAATAAAATTTCTAATCCTACCAACCAAATATTGACTTAATCTACATATTTAACCCATGATTCTCACTTCATCTAATAACAAGCATATTGGTTTTTTTTTTTTTTTAATATTTGTTTGCTAGAACAAAGCTAACTTTAATTTTTTATTTTTAAAATTTCGTGTTAGGATTTAAATATGAGATTTCAAAGTTTTTAAATATCACAATAATAAATTGGTCGAGTCTATAAAAAAAAATGTGTTAAATTGACTTAGTTTGATGTAAAAGTCAAGCGCATAGAACGAAGGAAGCCATCATATTTCAAACTAAATGGATCTTAACAAACTATTACTAGACATAGTATCAAACTACCGATACGATTAACGAGCATAATGTATTTTATTGAATCACCCCAAACCAATTCACTAGCTCATGAAAGTATTTCTTGGTGATCTCCAACCACGTTGAAAGGTTGTGCTCAGAATGGTTATCCACACCGATTATGAATACCGGTCCGTCGGCCAGGTAATGGTTATGCCGGGCCAAAAAGGAAAAATCACAACTCAGCAAGAAAGACGAGACATAGAAAAAGAGAAATCAGTATTTATATTATAGGGTCTTTTACATTATTATTGAAATAGGGTAAGATTATAATTTGTCTGATAATAAGATGACGGAGAAATGATGTAACATTAGTGTGAGATGAGAGTAATTATAAAAATTGTTTAGTGCACAGGATAAATTTAAAAAACGATAGTAAACAATCCCGTTGACTGAAGCTGCCGGTGACAAAGGGTATTGAATGTGAAAGTACATTTCCGAGACGGTGCCATTTTCCGACGCAGCAACCGACGCCTTTGAAAGGGAGGGAGAGATGGACAGGGACAGGGACAGGGACAGGGACGGGGAGGCACCCGTGAGAATTGCAAAACTTTGTCTTCTTCGTAATTTGGCAAAGCATTTAAGGGCTTTATGAGTTCCCACGCTATGCAAAGTTACTGTTCAGTTATGCCATTCAAAGAAAAATCTTCAAATTTTCTCCTGCGGTACAAGAAAAGGAGTGACTGCGTGATTAGGCTGGCTCTTGACCTCCCTCGATCTCCTAGGGAGACTGGCTCATTTATCTAGGAGTTATTCAAAGCCTGATTACAAACGGTTGGTTCGGCTAGTGGTTGGCAGTTTGGTAGTAAATACCGATGGGTGATGCTGCAGCTGGTTCGAGAGCTTTGGAAAGGTGGCAGCAGTTATTTCATAGCCAAAATAAATAGCGTAGTGTCTACGCAATTCTGTGAAGTCGGCAGATGACTTCAGTTTAAGATTTTTACATTTTAAGTCACGATCATAAATTCAATTTTTACCTTTTATTTTTTTTTTAAAAAAAAAAATTTGACTTACATGATGATAAAATCTTTACAATACGACTTAATTTTTCTCCTAATAGCAAAGCGAGGACTAACTAGAGTTCTTCATTGAAGAGAAAACAATGCAGCTAATGGCCCACAATAATGAAGCACAATTTAAGTTCACGGTGAATATAAGACTTTCACTAGTAATTCTTAATTACAATGGATGGAAAGTTCCCCAGAATTATTAGTTGTTCAAACGATTTTATCTCCTTGAGTTAAAAAAAAAAAAAAAAAACAGCTTCACATACCTGTCATCCATACATCCATAAGATATAAATATAGACAGCTGTCTATGAATTCAAATACTAGCTTTTTCTCTTTCTATACTGTATAACATATAAACCAACATTCCATTTTCAGTCCCGCCAGCAAAAAATCTTACTGGACCTAGGATTTAAATTTTATTTTTCTACACGTGTCATTTGTTAGTTTTTTTTTTTTTTACATGTTTGTGAACTGTCAGTAATTTTATATTAACCTAATTAAAATCGGATACAAACTGTATATAGGTTGGGTTTAAATTAAAATTTACGACCAATAAATTAGGCTCTATTAGATAAGGCCTAGTCACCAAAGCTAAAATCCTTAATCATGCCCGTCATAAGATGAACCATACCAAATCAAGCCAGTGGATGAATTTTTTTTTTTAGTATATTTATATAAAACACTAAGATATATAATATTTTAAAATTATAATATTATTGATGCGTCTATAAATTCGAATTATTATACGAATTAAAAAGCTATTTAATCTTTCCCGACAAGTCAAATTGAAATGGTTCAATCTTCATCACTTCAAACTTGGATATTATATATCACAACTAACAAATAAGAGGTCAGAAAATGGCAGGAATTTAGTATTTGGTATATCATTTGACGCTCAAATCAGAATTTTTTCTCAAATGAATAGAAAGATAGGATGAGTAAATGAATGATGCGTATGCATATAGTGGGGGATTTAGTATATAGTGCATTTGGTTAGGAAGTAGCTTACAGATGGAGGACTGGGCTCCAGAGAGTGTGCCCAATTAGGGGGCGACTTTGAGGGATGAATAATTAGGCTCCGATGAGTTTGCCTGATTTGAGGGGGACTTTGAGAGATGAAGTATTAAGCTCCTGTGGGTGCACCTTGCTAGGGCTGGCTTTGAGACTACTAAGGGAGGGCTTTGAAAGAAGGAAGACTGAGTTCCTACGTTTGTGCCCCACTAGGTGGTGACTTTGAGAGATGAAGGTTGGGTTCTGATAAGTGCGCCTAATTAGAGGGTGGTTTTGAGAAATAAAGGATTGTGCTCCGACAAGTGTGTCCAATTAGGGGCAACTTTGAGAGATTGGGGACTAAGTTTCGCTAGGTGCGCTCGGCTAGGGGATGTCTTACTGGAGGGGAAGAGTTCTGCACTCAATGAAGAGTAACTGGCTGATGATTACACTCGCAAATGGGTGGCTAACCCGAGGAGGAACTGAGTGTTGATGAGGAGATGAACAATCATCAATCTCCTCTCTAATTACAAACAAAGGGGCTCTCCATGCCAAGCTCTACGAGTCACTATCATCGGTCTTTTGGCACGAGGACTCGAAGTTGGCGAGAGGCCTACACAACCATCGATTGGGGTAGGAGAATGAGGACTCCTTGGAGACAAGAAGGGAGTGGGCATGCATTATGAGGTTTCTCTCTATGTGTTCCTTCTTTTCTTCTCTTTTTCTTTCCCTATTTCTATCTGGCCAAATATCTCTCTCTTTGCCCATAGGGATGAAGGAAAATTTATAGTGTTAGAGTTGATTCAGCTTTCCTAGGATGCCAAGGTCGGCTATCAATTACCTTGGTGGATCCACTAAGCTGTTTCGGTGATTGCGTATGGGATGAGTACGGTAACCTCGGCTGCTTGGGGATATTCATTTCTTTGTAGGGCGATCATAGAGATCACAGCATGATGACTACATTTTTTGTGGATGATTTGTTAAATCACAACTGTCATCCTGAATCTAAGCTGCCTCTATAATTTTGGCAAGTGCTACTCGCATGTTCCTGGGGTGCTATAGTAGACTAGCAAGAATTGCCTGCTGATACTTCTTCTATGGCCATTGGGAACTACGTGTTCGCAATGGTATATGGGCTTGCCCAATAGGCTAGTGCTGCTAAACCATCTCTAGGCTAAGTTGCATGGGCTATTAATTGGGCCTACCATGAACCCTTCTAGTGTCTAGGCTTCACAAAATCTCATTGACATCTACTCCCTAGGCCCCTTTACTGGTGGGCTGGATTTTGGGTTAGCCAATAAAGTTATCGGACTCCATCACTAGCCTCGCATGGCACGAGGCTCGAAATTTTAACCCCCTATATGCTCATGATGGGACACCACCTATAGGTCTGAGCACTATTTCCTTTCCTAGGTGCTCTGCAACTTTTTCATATACGAGAGTAGTGATTCGATGGTAAGATTTGGAGGCAATTCACTGAAACTGGCAATTTTTTGCAAATAGCGCCGCTAATGCAATCTTTTGCATTAATAGCCCATTGGCCTCCTTTTTCGTCTATAAATGGAGAGGCTTCCTATGCCTCGTTTCCTGAGCCACTCATTCACCAGCCAAGCCATGTGAGACTTTGGAGTGGGCATGGTGACTACATTGTCATTGGTCGGGATAGGAGGAAGTTTTGAGAGATTCGACGATGCATTTGAAGTCTCCCTTGATTTCCATACTTTGACCTCCTTATGTTGTAATGGATGAGGTTTGAGTACAGTGTTGCCGTTATCCTCTTCTCCTAACTGTTGTCATATAGTCCTTGTTGGGGGGACTTAAGGGAGTGATGGTTCAGCCCTTGAAGGGGGAGAAGGTTGCCACTTCTCCTTCTTGTTAAGGCAGATAGCCATTCCATCTGTTGCCATGCTAGACGGTTGGTGACCGTTAGGGGAGCAGTCCCCGAGTCTACCTCGAGTCAGGTCCATCATCGTCGCGTTGAGTCAAGCGCAGACTCATGGATCTCATGGCTACGGCCCATCTCGATGGAAGATCTTTGGTGGTTGCCTCGCAGTTAAAAACTAGTTCTTAGCTCCTCATTCTCGCTATGGAGGGCTTTTGCATGCACTTTCTACTTCAGTAGCTCAAGGGCAACGATATGCAAGAGCCTTATCTTCTTGACCGTCTAGAATGCGCTACTCTCTTGGCAGAGATTCCTTTCTAGGGTTAAGCGCCTGCTTATCCTTTGGGTGTTTGTCCAAGTGAAGTAGGGCTTCAGTAGTCGGATTGTCCTCCCATGTATTTTTATTTCCTTTTTGGGTTGTACATTCGCTGTTACAAGTTTTATACTTTGTAAAATGAATTAATGAATAAAACTACCAGGCACTTTTTGTCTTTATTGCATGGCTCCAATACTCTTACATATTGTGAATAGTTGAAGCATATGCATGCTACTGTGCATTGCTTGATGTTTGATAATCTGATGGTCCGGGTGGCTAGTGGCTCGGTCTTTTGGCAATTTGTCCCAAAATTGGGTGCCCTGAATGCTTGGTTTGGACAAAAGCTAGACAAATCAACCTCGACTTTGCCAAGGCTACGCATTGTTCGTTATTAGCATTGGAGAGAGGTGTGTCAGGTCATTATTCCCCATGCTACACTATCGACTCGCTATCCTAAGCAGCCAACTGTCAGTGCATTGTGCGGGGAGGCACGGTGTCGATTAGCATAATGAGGCCAGTGATTGGATGCGTTAGAACAGTTTGCGGTGACAACACTTGTCGTGGTCATTATAGAGACGCACTTCTTCGATTTCCTGAAACAACGTTGCTACTCAATTGAGGTGTTGGCTTTTTAAGCATTGGCTCTTAGTCATCTCCTTATTCCTTTATTCTGTGAATATCTCTACCCTAATTTTGCCAACCTTCCTTCTGGCTTACTCTGTTTTCCGAATGGGTCACTGAGACATCGTCGTTGTTTTGGCCTTGATTGTTTCATCACCGAAAGCGTTGTCTTTGACTCCCCCTGTGCCTTCGACTGAGGAGGTAGGTGGCGATGATCGAATGACGGTAGAAACCGGAGATGATGACTCGACAAGTGCTGTTGTTATCGAGCAGAGGGGTCATCCAGGTGCCTTAATTCTTGGGCCCTAGGGCGCTCTTAGGGCACCCCCTAGCCTCGAGTCTGTTAGATCTTCTTGCTAGGTTCATCCGCCTTTTTGGGAGGTAATGTTCCATATATTTCTATGTCTTATAGTTATACTTTTTTACTGTAACATCTGTCTGACCACACTTTTTCATTTTGATAGCCACAAGGGGATACCCCCATGGTAGAGGAGGCTTTGCACTTGTGAGAGGTCAATATTTCTTGCTTGGCATAGGCGCACGCTAATCGAGTTGCCAGGGAAGTGGAATGCTGTATCAACACCGTTGTTGGTGAGGCACTATAGTGTTAAGAGGGAGCTAACTACCTTGACCATGTTTACTCGAGTCAGAGGCGAGATCACAAGAGCTCTCAGAGGCTAATGCTCTAGCTCTAGATTAGATCATGCCACTCGAGGATGAGCTGAGGACCAAGATTCATCCCGCCAAGGTGGCCCCTATATTGGATAAACAATTTTAGGAGGGCATTCATTTCTGCAAATGAGTAGTCTCCTTAGTAGCCTTGGATTTTCCCGTTGGTTTCCTTGGCTCAAGAAATGCAAGAGTTTCCCACCATTCAGAACTAATCAATTTCCCGATGAAAAAGGGTAGAGGGCCTGCACCACACTCTCCTAGGGGCTCTTAACCAAAGGATAGTCATCTAGTTAGGCTACTTTTTGTACTTTTGTGGGTGCTTTGGTGCCATGATTGTATCTTTGGATCATTGATAAATAAAATCAATCACCTCAATCTTTGTTGCCAATACCTATGATTGTGTGCTAACTTGGCTCAGCTTTGCCGACTAATCATTATCGCTATAGTGGTCAGTTTGAACAGAAGCATCTGGCTGGTTGCGCTTGCTCTTTTCGGGAGGAGGTTGTGGCATTGAAAAAAATGTGGTTGCTGGCTAAGCCTTGCGGCTATCATTGTCGGGCTTTGGCACAACCTAGGCTGTCGCCCGCATGTAACCATCGGCGCTCCAACCTATTAGAAGACGTCGTAGTTTTCATGCGTCTAGTCCTAATCTGCCAACCATTGTCGACTGATGGTGCTCGTCCCTACGAGAGGGAGTTTCCACACGCATGCTGAAAAGCCCCCTAAGGTTTTATGGCTGCTTGATGGGGAGGTCCAACTCTTAGCCCACAAGCCCTCAGGGCTACGATGTTCAATCTCGTCTGGGCCGCTTGGCTATTGAAACCAACATTCAAGATTGGATCACATTCAGGCCTCTTAGTTGATGGAACCGAGGTTTTTTTTTTATTGGGTCATTGCTAGTTGAGGCATGGGTGAACAAGTTCAACCGACTTAGGGGTAGTCTAATTCTTTGAACTAATGCAAACACACAAGCATTAATATAATTGGTATAACAGAACAAGTAATGAACAATATTCAAGCACTCCGTATGGATGTCTTTGACTTACCTGCACTACCTTCTGGGGTGGAAGGCGCCTTGGGCCCACAGGACCACCTTTTTGATCTAGGTGTGTAGCATGTATGCCCCGCTTCAAAGGGTTGACAAGGATAGGAATGATCCTTGATAGGAGGGAGACTGATCACTCTACCTAGCAGCCTCTCACCTATGATCTCTATACTCCAAAGGATTGGGTCCACCACGTTGAACAAGTTACATGATTCAGAAGCTGGCTTTCATTGCCGTTACACTACCCATAGGTACTGAGGGTGGACTTTAATTTGCGCGAGGGAAGCGTCTTCTAGCATGAAAAGCGATTGGTAAGGGGGCTGAGGGCTCTCCCACCCTGGAGGGCATTCCAGTCGGCTGCATGCTTGGCATGGTGTGCTAGTAGCACCTTCTGGCATGAAATGCCACATGCAAGGGGTTTAGGGCTCAACTAGCCTTGAGGGCATCCCAACCTACTTCTAACACTACACTAGAAACTTACGAGGCCGTGGGGGTTCGGCGAGGTGCAAAAGTAATCTAGGTGGAGCACCGGATCAAAATTTCAGCCGTGGCGCTTTAGGTTTAGTTCCTCGATCCTGCAAGGAGACAAAGATGACCAATCCTTGTCATGAACGGTTACCTTGCTAGGTCGGCAAAGTGTCCTGACCCTGTGCAGAGTTGCTTCCTTAGCAAGGGGCCTCCTATCATCACGGGAGTGGCATGGACTATACCGCTCTGAGTTTTCATCCCATGCGTCACGACTCAATTAGTTATCTACCCGCCGCTAGGCCCTGTGACTCGTGGATACCTGGGCCACAAGGTCGCCAAGCCACTAGATCCTCTACGGATGCTGATTTGCTCCGATTATCTAGGAGTTGGAGGGAAGAGCCCCTAGTGTAACACCTTCGGATGGACACACATGGTCTGGAAGAGAGTGCTAAGCAGAGCAGTCAGCGCTTGCATGCTTTGCAGCAAGTCGTCCATCGGCATAGCTACCTAAAGAGGGGTCATTGCCATGGAAAACAATAACTCTAGCTAGTGTGATGGGTAGCGGGCCGAGCATTTAGAGCCTCTAATCGTGAGAATCACGTTAGTTTTTGTAGGGTCTGCCACTCTGCGAAGGGTCGATGAGAGGTGTTACCGTAGGATCGGCTTTGTCAAACCCCCAGGTCAAGCCTCTTGCTCCAGCGAGGCTGCTCACAAATAGAGGCCTGAACACTTTGGAAGCTTTCCTTGAGTTGCACCTCTCACCCCAATGAGAGAATGATAGGGTGCCCATTGGTACTGCAGGAGTTTTCTTTATGTGGGGAGGGTTGCTGGTCATCTCAAGGATAACGAATGCATCATCGCTTTGGGCTTTTGCCCTACGCTCTAGAACTAGGTTAACCTTTATTCAGGGAGTGGGTCCTATGTGATAACCCGACCTTGAGTTCACGGACCTAACCCGGTCCCTCTCTATGGAAACATTTGAAATCATCTGAATTCATTCATCAATTATCCAATATAAATTCTAAAATCTATCGATAGATATGAACTCAAAATTATTAAATCATTAAAAATTATTATATCATGAATGATCATCATAAATATATCAATTAATAGAACATTTATAATCAAAGAAATATTTTCTACTATCACTCATATGCTGCTAACTCTAGAATTGCCTTTATCTGGTGCTGAACAGTAATATTGTAAATCCTAACTAGCACCAATGATATCTCTTCAATCTAGAATCAAAAAAAATATATGAGAATGAGTAGAATGCCCAATAAGTAAATATAAGCAATATCACAAGAATAAATAAACATTTCGGATTATCATATCAGATATATAAAATCAATAATAACATACGGTATATAATTTGCTATCTGAGATTTAATAACATGTGGTGTTCATGATCCAAAAGCCATATAAACAATTGAATAATAGGAGTGCAATATGGATTCTACCAAATCAGATTATTAACTCAACACAAGGTTATATCTGCATGAGATAACAATAATCTCCTTTATACGAGATAACAATAATCTCCATTGATCATATTCTACCAAAGTAAAGCAATGGCCTATGTATTTATGCCCCTAATAGTTGGATAAGTACCGTGAGATTATCCAATATCCACGGTATCCCTATTATCCATACACTCCTTCCAGATGCCACACCCATAGTATGCTCATACTGTGACGGCCCCGGACATATTCCACCACATACGGCCGCTGTCAAGCCTAACATTTACAACACATACGGTATAAATACTAACTAGGTGGACATAAAATTTTTCTTTTCTTTTATATATACTTTACATCACGTACACAGGATCGCTTAAGGTCGAACTTCTTAAGTTGGCCATCAAAGTTTAATCTCATACATGACTGGCCAACATTAAGGTTGGTCGAACATGAAGACCTTGACATGAAATGAGATGCTACTAGGAAAGTCAACTTTATTTTTCCATATTGTAATTACTGAAACATACTAACATCCATTAATTCTTTTACAGCGGAAATATTTTACAAGTCCTTCCCAAAACATCAAAAGAAAATACATCAATTCCTTCACTCCTTCGCTGATCAGCTCCGGACAGTTATGCCCTTTAGCTACACCACATGACTCCATTCAATTTCATCCTCCATAAGCTTCTCATCATCTGAAAAACAGTAAGAGTGAGCTACAAAACCCAACAAGGTACCCACATGCAGAAAATATGAACATACATATCATCGGATCAAAGTAACATAAACTTAGCATATGAAAATTAACATATCATTTCTTCTTAAGTTCGAAAATCTTTGTTCTTATCTTATTATCTTGTCTTTAGAAATTCATAAAACTGTACGAAATTCTTATGATCCATAGGGACCAGACGGGAGCGGACAATATCAATGAAGGGTTGTGTGCTACCCCACTATCTAAGGCCGTATCCTCCTATTATACTCCCAAAGGCGGATGGTAATGTATTTTATCTGGCATACGGGGCCATAGTCCATAAGCCTTGTGCCACCAGAAATTCTCCTGTGGCCCAGGGGGAGTCCTCGAGTGTCACTCCAATATCCTTCATCCAATTTTAACAGCAAGCTTAATGGAAACTTGGTTCTTAGTTCATATGTTTCAGTGGCCATCTATCATAATTCAAAAGTCGAAAGTCATAGGGTTCCACTTGCTGTCCGAATTACATACATGTTCATATATATTTCATCTTTAACTTCAAATAACCGAAGTTCTTTTATAATGTCTTAAAGCCAGAGATCATTTTCATAAAAAGAAGGCAGGAGGTCTTTCTATTGAAAAAGTCGGAGATCTTTTTATCAAAGGCCGGAGGTCATTTATCAAAAATCGAAAGTCTTTTATTATAAAGCCAGAGGTCACTTCATTACAAGCCGGTTTCAAAGTTTCAGTACAGGTGTCAGTTTCAAATTATAATACAAAGCCGATTTCAAAAATTACAATGCAAATGTCGGTTTTAAAATCACAATACAATGTCGGTTTCAAAATTACAGTACAAATGCCGGTTTCAAAATATGATAAAGGCCAGTTTCAAAATCACAGTACAAATGTCAGTTTTAAAATATGATACAAGGCCGATTTCAAAATTACACTACAAGGCCGGTTTCAAAATCACGGAGCAGATGCCGATTTCAAAATTTCATTACAAGGCCAATTTCAAATTCACAAGGCAATGCCGATTTTAAAACTTCAACACAAATGCCGGTTTTGATTAAGGCCGATTTCAATTTATACTGTAAGGCTGGTTTCAAAAATTTGGGTAATGCAAGTGTCATACAAGTCGGTCTACTTTTTCATAAACAAATAACTGGTTATCATCTAAATTATGCAATAATCAAACTTCATGCGTGCGAACATCATGAAATAACTGAACATCGTTAGTTATACTTGCATTAAAAATATAAACTTAAAAATAGGGAGTACGCTTGCATTAAACACATGATCAGAAAAAAAAGGTGAGTACTCTTGCCTGGATCGGATCTATGAACCCCTTACTTGGTTCTGACTCGAAGTTCTTAGCACCTTCACCCGGTCAATTGCCCAACTTCCTATCCTAATTCTTGGGGCCATTACTTATAGACGTTGGGGTTGGTTGCAGTAAGTAGGGCATGTCAACTACTTGTACTTCTTTGCTTGCTCCCATTGCTTTTTTAGAAGGTCAGTGGGGCAGTTGGGAGTGGGTTACCTACTTAGGTATGGTCATCCTGACCTTAATCACATTTAGTCATTACATCAATCAGTCGGGCGGTCAACTCTCCCTTGGCCTCTCTTCACTCTTTCCGGTCAACTGAAATTGACCGGATTAAATTTTCCTTCTTTCTATCATCTCAACATTTCTGGCCTCATTCCTTCCTTTCCGGTTAACTGGCGTTGACCGGTTAAATTCTCCCTCACGTTTTTCGGTCAATAGGAGTTGATCGGATTACTTTCTTATTATATTTTTCGGTCTCCGGTCAACGCAATTGACCAAATTAATTTCCTTTCACCTTTTTGTCATTCTCTTGACACAAAAGAATTTGGTTCTTATATTTTCAATGATAGGAGGTCCCAAAAATTTGGTACATTACACATACTATCTCTAATACTCCTCATTAATGATATACTTGATATCATCCTCTAGGATGGTCACTAGGTAATAAGCATCTCTCAATATCAACGACCCTGATCTCCGGAATGGAATAAGTGTTAGAAAAATATAAACTACTCTAAGGTGTCATGAACTCCCATTCATTCGGATATCGTAGAGTTTTGGTACACACTCATTTACTTATCCATAGAGTAATAATAAAATATATGCACATGATTAAAGACAACACAAAGAATTATTTATCACAGGAGTGAAAGAAAGTTCAAGCAATGTTTGAATATCCGATCAAATGTCATAATATTTTATTAAATCGTTTCTAACTCACCTAATATCCCAAATTTATCCCTAAGGCTACCAAAATACCTGTTATTTTGATGCTACTAAATGAGATCACAATTTTTCACATTATTTAACTCTTTGACAAATTTTGAAATTTTCAATTAGAGTAATAATCGATATTAATTTCGTCCAACTTATAATTTCAATACATGAACATATACAGCCACACTTACCCCCAAAACACACACTCACACTTTCACCACCACTACCAATACA
>JAODPA010035981.1:0-12238 GCA_025585075.1 Nepenthes mirabilis | reverse complement strand
ATGTTTATGTGCATATATATTGAGAAGAAAATTAATAGTATTTATTATTTTAATTGACCATCGTGGAATTAATCAGGATAGTTGGATAGACGAGAATTGTGAGTTGTTCGGTAGCGATGAAATAAAAAAGGATTCTATAACCTTAAAAATAAGATTAGGTACACTTGGATGCTCAATGTTAATTGAATTAGACATTTAAAAGGGTCGGCAAAATATTCCGAGTTTCTTGGATTTTTTCTCCTATTTCAGTGGTGATTGATCTTTGCATTGGCTTTGACTGCATGTGTATATTTATTGATACTTTATGAATAAGTAAATGAGAGTATGTGAACACTCAATGGTAACCAAACGAATTGGAGTTTGTGAGATCTTTGAATAGTTTATACTTTTTTGATACTGTTTTCATTCTAGAGATTGAGGTCGTTGATATTGAGGAGTAATACTTATAACCTAGTGATCATTATAGAGGATAATATCAGAGATATCATTGGCAATGAGTATCAGATTGATATGAGCATGCTATGGGTACAATTTTTGGGAGGATTGTAAGGGTAGTGGGGATACTATGGATACCGAATAATCTCGTGGGACTTACCCAATAGTTGGGGATATAAATACACGGCCTTTGATTCACTATGATAGAATAAGGTACTTGAAAAGTTTTTTGGTCATTCGTACAATTGTGGCCTCGTATTGAGCTGATAATTGGATTGGATGGAATCCATGTTGCTTCCTTGATACCTAGTCGTTCATATGGCCTTCGAGTCGTGGACACGACATGTTATTGAGTCTCGAACAGTAGTTGGTACATCACCTACTATTATTATTTTATTAATTGTGTTATCGTTCGGGATGCTTAATTGTCCTCCTCAATTGTTGATTATTTTTATTTATTGAACATTTGGCTCACTCTTATATTTTATTGGCCCCAGAGTAGACAGGTTAACATTAGAATAAGAGAGATCACGTGATTATTGTGTAGCCACCAGATAGAGATGATATTAGAGATCAAAACTTTCAAGATAAAGATTTGAGTTTTTTTGTTATTCATTAACTTTTAGATATTTATCAAATTTTTATTTATGAGGATTTGACATTATGAATATCGATATTTAATTTCTTGTGAGTAATTTATTGGTATTATGGATATTTAATTTATGATACAATTATAATAATCATTTATGGTATCTCAGTTATTAGTAATGCGATGATTAGAGTACAATCAAGTTGTTTGGTGTTATAATCTATGACCTGTAATTGATAATTTCGGATACTTTGAGATTGTACTTGGACGATCTGGGTTAGGTTTGGGAACTCGAGCTGGGTCGTTACAACCTGCAAAGTTAATACATATAATAAAGCAGATAGCTGACCTTTCAGAGTTGCTAGTTGATTTTACAAAGTTGGTCAACTGTAAAGTTTAGGGTAGGAAGACAACTTTACAGAGTAGGCGACAGGCTTTACCGTGTACATAATCGTTTTATAAAGTAGGTGCTGTCTGGTGCATTTGTATATATGTATATTGCTGCATTTTTTTAAGTGTGAAGATACACAGAAAAATAAAGGAGTAGTGCTTTACTCTTGTTCTTTGTTCTTTAGAGGCTTGTGTAGCTAGGATTTTTATAACCAAAATGTCATAGTATGAGTTTGTGAACTAAATATCCTATGATTTTTTTCTCTTATTCAGAAGAGGGTTTACACATAAAACTGTTTATTTTAATTCATATTTTTTTATTGTGTGCGTGTGCCTTCTTCGTCTTTGTCCTCTTTGTTTTACTGACTGATCGGCATTCCTTCCTTACAAGTGGTATAAGAGCGAGGTCATTCATGCCGATGTTAAAATTCATTGATGGAGGTGGAAAACAAGTGATTTGTTTGAGTGGTACAAATTATGATACTTAAAAAAGTAAGATGGTCGACCTACTGTTTGTGAAGACAATTCATCTTCCAATGTTCGCTGCGCAAAAGCTTGAGGTGAAATCAGAGAAAGAATGGGGTTTTATATACAAATAGGTCTGTGGTAACATTCAGCAGTTTATGGATGACAACGTGTATAGTCACATCCTAAATGAGACGGATGTGAAGACACTATAGGAGAAGCTAGAAACTCTCTATGCTTCTAAAACCAGAAACAACAAGCTATTTCACTTGAATAAATTAATGCAAGTGAAGTACAAGGAGGGATTGCCCATTGCCGACCACCTAAATAAATTTCAAGGATACGTTGACCGGCTGAATGGCATAGGTATCAAATTTGAAGACGAAGTGTTGGGTTTATGGCTCCTAACAATTTTGCCGGACTTCTGGGAGGTGATATGAATCACTATAACTTATTTTACTCCAAATGATGTGGTGACCCTAGAAATGGCAAAATGAGTTGTGTTAAATGAGGAAATGAGGCATCGGTCGCAGGCCTTTTTTTCTCTCAACACTCTGACCTACTGGTCATAGAATCACGGGAAAAGAGTAAAGAGCGTGGCCCAAAATTTGGAGAAAAGGGCCGCATCATGTCCCGATCGAGGTACAAAAACCTCGAGTGTCATTACTACGGGAAGAAATGCCATATCAAAAAAATATTATTCCAAGTGAAAATGTGACAATAATAGAGAAAGAAAGAAAAATAAAGCCAAGAAGGGATGAGGTGAGGAGAAGGCCTTAGTCTCAGTAGTCATAGGAAGAGATCTTCCGTTGACTTGTGATATAGATGATGTGGTAAATAGGACCGATCACAAGTCTAATTGGATGGTAGATACAGGTGCTTTACTCCATGCCACATCTAGAAAGGGACTGTTCACATCTTACACTTCGGGAGTGTGAGATTCCGATCCCAAAAATATGATAATTTCTAATTATTAAATTGATATGAATATATTTGAGGTAAATGGATTAAGGAAAAATGTGGGAGAAATTCGATTAGAGGCGAAATGAGCCCCCACCGGGGCCCAATTAGCGTAATGTGCCGCTCGAGTGGCGCTCGATGTGCCACTCGAATTCGACAGAACCGTGCGCTCGAAGCGCGCCCGGTTGGCGCTCGAGAGCGCCTGTCAATTTGTACATGGCGCCTACTTGGCACTCGAGCAATCACGAGACAGTTCACGTGCCTTCTTTTCCTTCGTTTTAAAAAGGGAAAGTTAGGGATTTGGGGATGTAGAATGCACGACGAGCAGCAGTACGAGAGGGAGAGAAGGGAGGAAGGAAAGGAAAAGGGAAGAAAGGGGAAAATCAATCCGATCCACTCCGATTCGGATAAAAATAACTGTAGACCGACCTCAGGTAATTGTACTCCGGATGTTATTTATCATTTTTACAATGTTGTAATGCCTCAAATACTGTATTTATACTTTAAATACATGGTTCTATATGTTTACTGTAAATAGAGCCTGTTTCTGTAAATTAATCGGATAAATTTCATGTTTATTGGTATGTACTGCTATGTATATCTCTGATTTCATGTAAATACATGCATTTAGTGTTCGTTTATCGTCCGGATTGTTTTACCGAAACCCTAGGTACGAAAATGAAGGGTTTTAATGATTTTTACCCGTAATTTCTATTATATAAAAGTAAATTTGCACTGAGATAAAGCTCCTACTATAATCTGTTTCTGAAAATCTTACACAAACTTATACTGAAAAATTACTGTGGACTACTGAAGTGAAACTAAAGGGTTTTCAAACTGTTTCTGTATGTTCTGAAACTAAACTGAAGAGTTTTAGACTGTTACTGTATGTTCTGAAACTGACCAAAGAGTTATTATGAAATTTTGACTGATTTTTGAAACTAAAAGGGATTTTTAGTTATGAAATAAGAAGAAAAAATATTTATGATACTATTAATTAGGACCCATAACTAATATGCAGTCATCTAAGGTTCTCTGATATACCTTAGGATATTACGGTGGTAATCAGAGATAACTTTGTCCATGAAATCATACGTGGTCTGCTCTTCCGGGCGTTTACTGTGGAGGCTAGTATTCCTCCAATTTTGGAGGTCATAATCCTCCGTTAGCTTTGAATTGTGTGCCGTAAACACAAACGGTCCCTATATCGTCACTGATACTAGCCTTTGATTGTGTAGCGAAAACACAATCTATTTTCGATTATTTACCCCATTGGCTAGTAGCGTACGCTAGTTGAGTCCCTAAGATATTTAATTAGAGTTTTCTGGTGAAAGCAATTGAGATTTGGAACTGCTTTATGGAACCATTACATGTTTAAGTAGAATCATACTTTGCTCCTGTTTTTATGAACTGCTTCTGTTCTTCTGATCTGATTCTAACATGATTTTCTACCCTAACATTTTTATGTCATAGCCTAAAAGCATGATTTATGTTTCCTGAGATATGTTTATATGAAAATTATGCTTTCTTTATGATCATTGCACATATTTCTACTCATCTGCACATATATTCTGTATGAAAGTATAAATAATAATTTTTGAAGGCTGTTCACGTTGAATCATACCTTTCTCATGCTTTCTATATATTATCTCTACTCTCTGACAGTTTATAGAACCTTTGGTGTCTATGTTTTGCATTGGACCATCATATTCTTTATATTTTAGTACTTTACTCAATTTTGACTCACTGTTTTATTATTTTTCCTCCAAATGAGGATATAGAGAAGACACTAGAGGACCACGTGTAGCTAGAGATTAGTAAGAAAGGTTTTGGAGCCTTGACTTGAAGATTACCATGGAGTAATGATTTGGGGAGATTCTGATAGTTTTAATTGTAAATATCTGAATTGTGGACGGAACTATGTATAAATGACTGTACTATTTTTTGTAAACTGTTAAAATTATATTTATACTTTCGCAGGTTATATCTTGGATATAGATGCTTTCGCTATATATTTTATGGTTTCTGTACAGGTCTTAGACGACATCTCTTGTCTGAATTATGGTATAGTTAATAGGGTTGTTAAAATTAAGGCCACGAATGGCACTTACAGTCCTGTGAATGCATATTGTAGGATGTAAATTATGATATTTGGTTAGTTGCGTGCTTGTACTAATCCTGTGATTGTGTTGTGGTCATAAGTTTGAGGTTTGGATATTAAGTATGGTCTGCACAGGTGTAAATTGGCAGGTTATATATTTTGATTTTTGTCCAATTTTACATGGAACTTTGCCAAAATTTCTATATTAATGATAAAAATATGTAAATTATGTTCCATGTTTGTCTGACGGAGAGTCTTATGGGAATTAGGACTCGTTCTATCACAGGGAGATTTTAAAATAATAAGGATAGAAAATGAAGATATGTCCTGAGTCGTTGGCAGAGATAAGGTATTGCATGTCACCAACAGTGGGACGATATTATTGCTGAAAGACATTTGACATATGCCTGGTATCCAGTTAAATATAATTTCAGTCAGCAGATTAGACGATAAATGGTATTACAATACCTTCTATGAAAGAGTATGGAGATTGACTGGAGGGTCTTTAGTCGTTGCCCATAGAAAGGTCTTTGGTCTATATGTGGTGCAAGCATTTGCTGTAGCCAGAGAAGTAAATGTTGCCAGTAGTGAGGGGTCTTTAGATTTGTGGTACCGTCGGTTGGACCATATGAGTGAAAAAGGGTTGAGCAACTTGGTTAAGAAGGGCCTCATTCCGAGAGTAAAGGAGACCGGCCTGAGGACTTGTCCTCACTTGTCTCATTCCGAGGAGACTTGTCTACCAAGAAGGCCAATCCTCTTGAACTAGTGCGCACTGATGTGTGTGGGCCGTTCAAATAGAAGTCATTTAAAGGAGTATAATACTTTATCTTATTCATTGACAATTACTCGAGGAAGCTGTAGGCTTACTCACTCAAGATCGATGACCAAGTCCTTAGAATCTTTGAGCATTTTCATGTTCTAGTTGAACGACGGACGGAAAAGAAATTGAAGCACATTCGAAGTGATAATGGCGGTGAGTACATCAAAGGTTTTAATGTCTATTGTTGGTCTCATGGTATTCGGCACCAGAAAGTACCGCCAAGGACGCTTCAGTTGAATGGAGTGTTCAAGTGGATGAACCATATACTAATAGAGAAAGTCAGATGTGTACTCTCTAAAGGAAAGCTCCCTAGAATATTTGAGACAGAGGCCTTAATAACCGCTACTTACGTTATCAATAGATCACCGTCCGACCCACTAAATGGAGAAGTCCCAGAGAAGATGTAGCATGAAAAAGAAGGATCCTATGACCACATCCGAGTATTTGGATGTAAAACCTTCGTCCACATCCTAAAGGATGAAATGACAAAGTTGAAGTCAAAAACAATGCAATGTGTCTACTTAGGCTATTAAAAAGATAAGTTGGGATTTAGACTCTACGATCCAATTGAGAAAAAGTTTGTCAGATCAAAGGACGTGGTGTTTATTGAAGACGAAACTATTGATGATATCAGCAAAAATAAGGTTGTGTCTAACACCGATCAGACTAATAAGATGAGTATTGATATTATCCCACTGGCATTTGTTTGTCAAGAGGTTGACAGCCAAGGTGTGGTCGGGGAAGACAATAAAGAGATATCAATGTTGGATGAAGATGAGGATGGAGAAAACGTTGTAGAGCCGGTCGAGATTATTCCTATCAGACGATCTTTAAGAGACCGATGACCATCTGTTCACCTGTCGCCCAATGAGTACATCTTACTCACTGATGGGGGGAGTCGAAAAGCTTTGCAAAAGCTATGGGAGGTGAACACAATACAGAATGGGATGGAAGTAGTGCTAGATGAGATGGGTTCGTTGTATGAGAACAATTCATTTGAGCTAAACTGATGGATTTAGTTCCCCTATAGTTTCTAGGGAAAGTTTGTTGGGACTTGAGGTCACCTCCATGTGGGAAGTGGCCGGAATAGAAAAAGATCGGAGTGGTTTCATTTGGTCGGAATGAAAAAAAGTCGGAGTGATTTCACTTGGTCAAAATGGAAAAAGGCTAGAGTGGTCACTTGGTCGAAATGGAAGAAATGTTGGAGTGGTTTCACTTGGTCGGAGTAAAATTTCTTGAGTGAAAAATCCGGAGTGAAACTTTTGGAGAATTTCTTAAGGCCAGAGAGATGAAAATTTGCCAAAGTGATTTTGGTAATAGAGATAGGTAGGTGGACAAATCTAGCAGGCACCGAAAAGTACCTGTAAAGTCAATACATGCAACAGAGCAAATAGTTAACTTTTCAGAGTTGGTAGCCGACTCTATGGAGCTGGTTAACTGTAAAATTCAGGGTAGGAAGGCAACTTTGTAGAGTAGGTGGCGAGCTTTGCAGTGCACACGATCATTTTGCAGAACAGGTGCCGCCAATTACATTTGTATATATATATGTACAATGTTACATTTTTTGAAGTATGAAGAAATACAAAAAAAATAAAGGAGTAGTGTTTTACTCTTATTTTCTATTCTTCGGGGGTTTGTATAGTCAGAGTTTTTGTTATCAAAATTTTATAGTGTGAGTTTATGAACTAAGTGTCCCGTGATTTTTTTTTTCTTCTTATTTAGAAGAGAATTTTTCATATAAACTATGTATTTCAATTCTCTCATATTTCTTTGTTATGTGTTTGTGTTTTTGTCATCTTTGTCCTTTCGATTTTATTGACCGATCGGCATTTCTTCCTCACAATTCATCCCCTAAATCATCCTGTGTTGAAGACAACTCCTTTGGAACAATAGGTCAGGTAAATAAGACAACAAGATGGTGTACGAAATATTACATTGTCACACGAATATTAAGAAAAATTGGTGGATAGGATTTGGAAACTGAATACCCCCCAAACCCCACCAATTCAATCCTTTATTCGGCTTGTTTGAAAAAACAACACTTGTGAATGAAGAGAGGAAATATATAAACATGGTCAATTCAATTGCATGCCAACATTCTAACGAAATGAAATTAGTGGTTCAAGGTAAAAAGATTTGGACTGTAATTCTTAGCCTAAAATATAATTCAAATGAGTTAGGTTTGGTCACTCCCTTGTGGGTAACTCAAAAAATAAATTTGTCATTGGAGAATTGCACATGGGTTTGTGCGTGTTCGGAGTGTTACAAACTGGTTACACTAATAACCAAAATGACCATTTGTCGGAGTGGCAAATCTCGAAGAAGACTATTTGCCAGAGTAGGCAAACCTCGGAGAAGACCATTTGTAGGGGTAGGCAAATCTTAAAGAAGACCATTTGTTGAAGTAGGCAAACCTTGGAGAAGACCATTTGTCGGAGTAGGCAAATCTCGGAGAAGATCATTTACCGGAGTAGGCAAATCTCGGAGAAGATCATTTACTGGAGTAGGCAAACCTCGAAGAGGACCATTTGCCAAAGTGGCAAATCTTAGAGTGACCATTTGCTGGAATAGGTAAATCTTAGAAAAGACCATTTGCCAAGGAAGGCAAATCTCAAAGTGTAATTTTCGGTATAGAAATTCTGGAATGGAATTTACCAGTATGGATTTTACCGGTATGAAATTGACAGGTATACAATTACCGGTATGGCTGGAATGCAAGGTCGAAATGGAATGGTCAAAACGGATTGATAGGATTTACCGGTATGGGTTTTCTGATATGGATTTACCGGTATGAAAATGTCAATATGCAATTGCCGGTATAAAATGCCGGAATGGAACGGCCGGTATGGAATTCCGATATGGAATTCTAGTATGGCATTTGCTAGTATGGAATTTTCGGTATAAAAATTTTGGAATTGGCAGAAATGAAATTGGCCGTAATGGAATTCCAGGAGAGGAATTCCGAAGTGAAATTCCAGAATGAAATTTTGGAATGGATAAAGGTCGGACGGTCAAAAAGTTGTACTGACCAAAGAGACTAGTGACGACCAAGGAAACTAGGTGATGCGGAGGACAATTTGCATGGAACATTGGCAGGCAACTGTATAGAGCAGTTGATTTTTGAGAGTTAGTATATTTTGCAAAGTAGGTAATTGTCATGCAGAGCATGCGTCATCTGTGTAGAGAGCAGGTTGACCTGCAAAACATGCGTGTCTGAAAAAGTGTGAAAATTGGTGAAGTAGCAGAAAAAGACAAGGTTGGTGTGACAAATTATCTACAAGATCAGATCAGATGAGTAAATGAGATTTGGAGTCAAAGTCTTTATAAGGTCACACTAGGCACTTCAGAATTTGAGAAGGCAGACAAGCGGCAAAGTGAGGGTTGTAAGTGAAAGCTGCAGCGGCTGTGACCAGTGGCCGTGGGAGCGGTAGACCGAAGTAGTAGCATCAATAGTTGCGGTGGAACGTGAAAGGAGAGTGGAACGAAGAAGGAGTATGGAAGGAAATTCTCGTCGTTTACTATCTACCACCTCACTTGTAAAATTAGTGAAAAGAGTGCATTATCAGTGAGAGGAATGAAAAAAGAAAAATAGAGAGATAAGAGGGAAGAAGAATTTTCTTACTTTGGAGATTATTTCTCTTATTCTATCTCGGGTGTGTAGCAGATATTCTGTCTCGGAGATTTTTATAACCGAATTTACATAATGGAAGCTTTTTTGAAGTTTATCCTGTTCTTTTTCTTTGGTTGAAAAGAATTTTCATGTTAAAAACCTTGTGCATTCTTTGTTCTTTAATCTTACTAAATTGGTGGATGACGACCGATGGGGGGTTTGGATTTTTTTCTATGTCGGATTGTGTGTGAATTCGGGTGTCGAATCCTAACAAAATTTACATTCAACTATCTGAAATAGATAGATTCGAGACAATCTTTTGAGTAAGAAAAAAGAAAAATGTTGCTATATTTTCACGGCAATTCTATGTCAGCAGTGGAACTAGAGAAATAGGCTATAATAGAAGAAAATTTTTCAAAAAATACTGTCTTTTGTCTTTGGTCTTGTTATTCAATTAAACTGTACCACCACGCTCAATTTATTACTCTAACATAGAAAATGAACCGTGTAAATATAATGTTACTTTGACAATACAATATATATTTAATATGGATGTAAGAATGGATTTTGTGGGGCAAGCTTGTATTGGTGGTGATGGGACGCCAGTTGCATGCTAGCTCACAAAGGAAGAAACGAGCCAAATCAACAGCGGCCCATTTCTGTCTGGGATTATCAACGGCAGCGTTGATCAAATGAGAAGCAAGCGGGCCAATAGAGGCCCAAGATTAAGACAACTCATTTGAGTCTAAGACAGTCAATACATCCGTTGACCGGGGAAGCGGCAAGTAGACTTGTCAAGGCTCAGGACGAATGCGGCCCGTGCCTAAATTGGTCAATGTGTCCATCTTCAAGTCACAACGGTCATCTGCCCTAATTTTTTACATCTCCAAAGAAGGCAATCTTCACTATAATGGTCACATCTAGAATCAAAATACATTCGGGAGGAAGGCGCCGGAATCCACATGTGATCTATAGGAAACCCTAACAGTTACTATGCGTAGAAGGAAGGAGATCTGCCTCCTTGACCGTTACAGTCAGAAACGGCGCTCACGCTAGCGTAGGAAAAGCAACAATCCTCCTCAGAAGGCAAGCATCCAAGGAGCCATGCCTATAAAAGCCATGAAAACTTCCTTCAAAGGCACACCTTCTCTTGTCCACTAAAGCTCTCAAGCAATCTCAAGTTCTAAGAAACTCTCAGACTCCCAAGCATCCTAACGTTTTCTCTCTACTACTAGTTCCCAATATATTTAGTACTAAGAAAGTCTTCTCCTCACGAACAATAGCAACAAAGCCATACTCTTTATGAGTGCACTCTCACCTACATCCAAAAACACTCACCAAGCATCCATTTCTATATTCTCTAGATTTACCTTCTATTCTCAGAAGGCTGCTTACTTTAAGTGTTAGAGTATTTCGATATGACCACATCTCGCTGTTACCTAATCTTTTATTTGAAATTGTGATGTGTAAGATCCGAAATTTAATAGATGGAACCGAAACTCGACGGACAATTCAACCTGAATCTATTCAAAATTTGGATCTATGATATATTATTAGCGTCGTCTATGGGAAGCTAACAAAAAGCAAACCACTTTTATCCTTAAAATCGGTTTTATCAAGCAAAATGGTGAACACCAGAGACCAAACTAGCGTTCCTACTAGAAATACTGCCTCCTTTGATCAAGACTACTCAGCTGGTAATTTGGTCAGAGGGCAACTAGCACCATTTTTTAAAAACCTAGCGGAGCAGATGAACATGTCTAGAATGTTCCAGATGCTTTGCACTCGCTAGGGCCAGAAGAAGTAAGGGGCTCCGACCTCCTTAGTTCCCATTCCGGCGTTCAGGCAAGGAGGCTAGAAGAAAAAGAAGCCAACCAAGAAGGCTACAAGGCCGTGCAACTCTCGTACTATGGAGGCCTCCAATGCCCAAAGTTGTCCAAGGCTCAAAGGGCGCTTAGACCGTGGGACTCCGGATGAGAGTCCCGAGAGAAGGAACTTCCGATACTCTCGGGATGAGCTTAGGCCTTAGGCTCAGGAGGAAACCTCCCGGATCGTCAAATCCATTAGCAGTAGCAGTCAGCTGGCTACGCACCGTACTACCGAAAGAACGAAATTGAGAACATTCCTCAACTTCAAAAAACTTGGGAACGCCTCCGGAGTAGAGGCAAAAGTCGAAAAGCTCTGAAACCGCATGTTCAAGGACGACAACGAGCACGCCGCCAATCTGAAGAGATCTACATTCACTGCTAAGATTTTGAATCGTCCATTGCCGACCAAGTTCAAAATGCTAGCATTGGATTCTTACGATAGGAGTACTAATCCCGCAGATCATCTGGATCACTTTTGCACCCATATGAGTTTCCAAGGCCTGAAAGAGGAGACAATGTGCCGGTGCTTTCCACTCACTTTGAAGGGAGACGCCTAGATCTGGTTTCACCGGCTCCTATCAAACTCGATCCGAATCTGTTCGAAATTTAGATCCAAGATGCATCAGGTGATTTATGTGAAAATGATTAAAGATAGGTGACTATATATCTTCTCTAAGAATATCAGAAGAATTAGCATCATAACTATAAAACTTAAGACTATCTATAATGTTATATACTACACGGTCTAAATATTAGATAAGCTCATTATTAAGATAAATTCTCTCGTGACAATGCCCAAATTCTGACCTATTGTATTAGATAACATGGTAAGAAGAAGGATATTCCTGGTTTTGAAAATAAATAGGGAATAATTTTCCTTGCTCCATTCAGGGGAAAATTTATATCCAACTGGTTTCTGTTAGACGATAAGGAAGACGCGTGCCCATAGAAATGGATGGTGACCCCGTTAACAAGGAAATAGTAATTCTCCCCCAAAACC
>JAODPA010035970.1:0-12238 GCA_025585075.1 Nepenthes mirabilis | reverse complement strand
ACTCTCTTCATAATATAAAAAGTGGAAAGGTTATGAGAGAGAGAGAGATGAACAATAGCCACGCTGCTAATTAATGCTAATTTTTTAAAAATATCAATTAAAAATTAAATAATTTAACTATTTTATACATGCTCTGAGCAGGAGATTTTATTGATGCAGTTTAACCAATAATAGTGCTAAGCAATTACTCTCAGAAGATTTTTGTTTGAATTAACTACAGAATATTATAACTATTCTATTGATGTAAGTGCTCCGTTGAGTTAATCATTTGGTGTATCATTTGAAAATCTAGTCTTCCAAATTTACAACAATTCAATCTTTTTAGCATCATTTTAGCTACTTGATCATTTAGTCATCTAATCATTTCTTTTATTTTGACTTTTTTTTGTAAAGGTGAGATTTTATTTTTCAGACTTAGATTTAATGAACTGGTTGATACTTTCTTCTTTCTTAGATTATTGTTCATGACCTCATTATAATTAATTAATTAATTAGGTTAGTTCTATTTAGGATATACCTAGCAAACTCAATTTAAATTTTACCTAAAAATTAGTTAAAAAGAATTATTATAAAATGAAGAGAGCCATGTCAATCTGGGGACACAAGTTGATGGGACCCAATATTACCACACTCAAATGAAAAAACAAGGTGTACCCTTGGAACTAGGGTGGACATATATCCTAGCCTGAGCCTAACCTAGAGAGGTTTGGTCGTAGGCATAATCCTAATGTCAAGTCGACAGCTATATCAACCAGATGGTGTATCACACTAATGCTAATAGGGATCCTTAAAATGGAAGGATAACTAAATTATCGACTGATAATGTAATTTCAAATCAGTATAACAGAAATAATGAGAAATACACATATAAAATGATAGATATCAATGAGAAAGTTACCCCTATTATCATTGCTTTAGATTCCTATCTAAAAATGGGGATTTTAAGAAAGACCACTTTGGACAATAGGCTAAGTACTCCAAAAAGATCCATTCATTTTACCTCAATTAGTGTTCCCACATATATTACGTTAATTCATGGCTTTACATAAAATAGTCAATTTCTTTATTCGTATTAATTCTATTGTATTATTAATTTAAATATCATAGGATATCTCATGATGATATCTCAACCATACGATCTCTTATTCACATTTATGTTGGTAGTTGTGATTTCTTAGTCTAGATTTTTTCTTACAACTCATCAGATAGAATTTATTTTCCTAATATGCATCATAAATGATTCTGGTGGAAGATCTTCCTAACAAAGACGGCGGGTTATATTGTATTCCTTTTATTTATTAGGATAGGAGTAGTATTATTCCACCACCTACCTTTAGAAAAGTTGGGTATCCCCCCCCCCCCTTCACTCTAGGAAGCACAGGGGACCCTACCCTTCCAACCTACCCTTACGTGTTGCATTCTCTTTTGACAGTCTTCATATTTGCCTATCCTATGCAAGAAATTTTAATAACATGGTGAGAAATTTAGCGATAAATAATTTAATTTTTCAACCTTTAAGTAACCTTATGACAACATTTTAAAATTATTTTTAAGATATTATTAATAATACGACATTTTATCTATTCGTTCACAACAACATGTTGATATAAGAATAAGTAGATGGATAAATTAAAAAGAAGAGTGTTATATCATTCGAGAGTACTCTAAAAATAACAAAATGATATCTCCAAATATTCATTTAGACATTTAGTAAGATGAAATTAATTTTGAGTCATTTGATATTTTTTAGATATGAGGAGTGATGCGTCATGGATCCAAATTTTTAACAGATTTGGGACGAATTGACTCTTTGAATTTCGGTCACTGTCCTTCATGTCTGGGATCCTGCACACCACAACTACAAACAAAAAATTAGGTGATAGCGAGAGGTTATCATACTGTAAACACTTCGACATTCAAATCAGTAAACGGTTTTCTGAAAATAAGAAAGTAAATGCAAAGGATGCAAGGATGAATATCGGGTGCGGGATTTGAGAATGATGATCAGAGGTGCAGTCGTGGAGAGTAGCTTTGGTCGTGCATACTCGCGAAGACTGGTGTCTCTAAATACTGAGTTCGTAGGAAATTAGTAATAGAGAAAGTAGAGTATTGGGATATTTGAGAGTTTAGAGAGTTTCCGTTTATTTGAATATGTAAGAGAGTGTATTTATGGAGTGAGTCTCCATGACCTTTTATAGTTGTGGGTCTTTGTAACCTTCATTAGGTAGCGAGACGGGATGTCCACTCTCTATGAGGATCGTTGCCTTCCTCAATATGAGCACGGGCGCCATTCTGTACTGTAACGGTGAGAAAGGATGATTCCTTTCCTTCTGTGGAGATACGTGTATAGTGACCATTGAAACTTCCTCTAGGGATCGTGCACCGATTTGTGAGCCTTCCGAAATGTATTCTAATTCAGGGAGATTTTCATCATAGAAGAGATTGCCATTCTTGGTGGTGCAAAGAATTATGGTAGATGACCATTAAAACTTGGGAAGGTGCGCGTGGGTCGATTTGGTCTGGGCCGCATCTTTCCTAAGCCACGCCTGACCTACTCAATGTGTCATTCCGATCAATGATAGCGTCGATTGCCCTAGGGATAAATGGGCTACTATGAATTCTGGGCCACTCATCTTTTTAGCCCAACCCACTACTGACGTCCCCATCAAAAGAGAAAAAAAAGTTAAGCTTCACTTAAGCCCATGCCAATTTCTAGCCCTATTTGAATTGAAAAAATTATAAATATACTGAAAATATTATCTCATTTATAGTATTAAAAATTATTAAATGATACAGTTTTTTTGAATATAATACTCTAGATTTGTTAGTTATTTCTAAATAATCTAACTATTATATAAAGATAATGTTATTGTTGCATCAAAGGTTTCCGATTGTCATACGAATTAGGAAGCTTACGGATTCCTCGTCGTCTGGAGGTAGTCGCGAGCAGGTCCGGCCTCTATCTCTGTTAACCTGAGACCTATACAATACAACTAACAAATAAGAGGTCATAGGTTCGACGGGATTTTTCTCACCGAAAACACTCCGACGCTCAAGTTAGCAACTTTTTACAATGAACGGAAAGGGGGAGCACACTTAGAAGTGCACGAAAATATACTACGAATGCGTAGGGAGTGCGTGGATGCAGGAATGGGAGATTGGTGAGCTGGTAATGGGAGGCCTGGCTTCCGGAATGCTCCGCAGAAGGTGGCTGACTATAATGGCCCATGGTAGGCTAGAGAAAAGCGAGAGCTGGTTGTGTTTCTGAGAGCTAGTGCTTATAAGAGCGTATGTCTTAATGCCAGGCTCTAGTTTTCGGATGTGTCTTGATCAATTGATCGTCCAATCATCCTTCCCCTTCTTTGTGAGCGAAGAGAGAATTTATGACTCCTTTGCCTAGAGTTCTTGGTGCAAGAATCCTTCTTGCAGGGATTCTTTGGCTGCTGATTGTGGACGGCGGTCACTGGTGTGTTAATTTTTGCCTTGTGGTGACAGGTAGACTGTCGGACGTCGTAGGTCACGCTTGATCTACTTTTTGCACTGGGATTGACTGGAGAACTGTGGGTAGCAGCGTGAGCCGCGGCTGACAGCGCCGACCCTCTCTTCTTTAACTCGTTTCTTCTGCGCCACCACTGTTGCCCGATAGTCGCCTTAATGGGTTATAGGAGATGCTCATTAGCTGCGAGCACGGGCCACCACGTAGGCTATTCTAAGATGCTGGGCTGGATCCACTATTTAGGCCGTTGCTTCCCGGGTTGGGCTTGGAATTTCCTTGGGTCTTCACACTGGACCCAACATTAGCCCCCCATGCCTGAGTCGACTTGTAGTCGTGGCCGAGCATGTTTATCCTGGGTCCAGCTGGTTGCCACATCCTGGGTCCCCGTCGGAGGCTCCTGAGCCAGTGTTGGTTTTGCCTCAGTGGTTAACATTAGGGTCTGC
Organism: Nepenthes mirabilis; assembly: GCA_025585075.1. NCBI lineage: Eukaryota > Viridiplantae > Streptophyta > Magnoliopsida > Caryophyllales > Nepenthaceae > Nepenthes > Nepenthes mirabilis. The sequence goes on along the minus strand of JAODPA010035970.1, from coordinate 8,299 downwards.
GGCGGTTGACCAATACTTGGCTGCTTTGGTGCTTGGGCTTGCTGGATTACTGGCGGTGGAGCCATAGTTACCCCATGTAGGTCACGTTCGCCAAGCATCTGGGGCAGTCGCTCAGGGTTGCGCCCCGTGCTGCATTTTCTTCTCCTTTTTTGTACATTTACTGTTGCAAATTTTACACTTTGTAAAAAAAGTCTTAATTAATAAAAGAAGTAGCTCTTTGTCTTTATTCTTCTATCTTGTCGCATGCATCCTCCCTTGTTGATTGCTTTTTAGATCGTGCTTCATGGGCAGTTTGCTCCTTTCGTTGCACCGTGCGCTATTCTGAGCGCTTGAGTGTCTTCAGATGCTTCTGACTAGCTCTACGGATCGCATCCCTTGGGTCTTAATGTAGACTGTTGACGGGAGGACGCAGCTGAAGAAGACTTCTGGTGGCTGATGCCTTGAAAGTTGAATGGCCATAAGTGGATGTTACATCCGCTTGGCCATCTGGCGCATTAACTGCATGGGAGATCACGGGACGCTGCGCCATAATGATTCAGCTTGGAAAGGCACGAAGCTTCAGGGAAGCGCCATGCGGAACAAACTGATTGGTTTCTTCTTAAATCATCCGTTGAGAAATTTTCGGCTATTTAAATGCTCGAATTCCCTCCAAGGATTTTGCGTCATGTTACAGCTTCGAAAGCGTGAGACGAGCATTATCTTTACCCTTTTTTGATCCTATGGAAAGATCATCTTCCTCGTCGGAGTCTAAGTCATCTTCTGGAGAGTTCGTTAGGGCTACACACGCCCCGCGGGTCCTTGGTTGCGCTGCGCCTGATATTGTCGCCGTGGGTGGTTGCGGCTCAGAGGCTATAGTTGTTGGACCGATGAGATTCTTGAGGGCCCCACCTGGCTTTGAGATGGAAGGGGCGTCCACATCCTCAAGGTGCCAAAGGCTCAGGAGGGTGGATCCTGTGCTCCAGCAGATGGCCAGGGCCGTTGAAGACTCTGAGGCTAGGATGTAGGCCCTAGTTAGGGAGATCGAGCAGACAAGGGCTCGAGCCTCTTACTTCGAGAGGGCGTGGGCTAAGTTGGAAGCAAGGAAAACCCGGCTTGTTGACGCCAAATGCAGGCTTGAGGTCGCATTTTGGCTCTTCAGGAGGAATTTGAGCGGTTACGGGCGCATTCTGGAGAGGTGCACGCACGGTTGGAGGCTAAGTTGAGGTTGAGGTTGAGGCTCAGGCTGGAAGAAGTGGCTCCCGCACTAGAAAGGAGGTTCTAGGACGATATTCGCCTCAGCCGAATACTAGCTAGGCTGGAGGAACCAGGCTTCCGCGTCAACATCCTGGACTCTCAAAACTCAAGCGTCCAGACTCGTGCTCACCTGAGAGAGTTTACTGCCTCGGATTCTCCAGGATCCAGTAGTAGTAGCTAATTGTATTCGATAGCCATTAACCACCTCCTGCTGTAAAGAGAATTCATTAGTGGAATATATAATAAAGTTGCTTACTTGGCCGTATCGCTTGTTCATGTTTGAATACTCTCTCCCTCGTTTGTCTCTTTTCTCTATTTTTTTTGTAGATATTATTCCTTCGTTGCCGTTTGGCTATCAGGATCCCTGCATTAAATGTGGGTGTAACAACTGAGATATTGTCAGGCGGCTGTGGCAATCTCGATCGCCATCGTGACAAGGGGCCGTGATTGGTCACCACTTGGAGAAACATGACGCTCCTGCTAAATGGGCACGTGGCCTTGTTCTCGAGTGAGGACGTCGTTTGGACTTTCTTGCACGTTGGCATCTCGTTGTCTATTTAAACGGCGTCCTAGTGGAATCCTCCTCCTTTATATTTCTTTGTGCTGAAGGCTCTAATTTATTCCAAAGAGAGAGATGGCAAAAAGAGAGGATCTCCATCCACTTCACGGTCTTCCAGGGCGAGCCGCCACAGGGTAGACAACATAGGCTCCGTCTTGACGATGGGCGCCATTGCTATCTTGATGGTCGATTACGGCATTCCACAGGACATATTGTATTGTGCCCTTGGCTTGGACGGTAGGGCTAACATCCCTCCAGATAGCTTTGTTACTATTTATAAGCATCATCTGAAAGGGAGGCTCCGCTACCCCACGCCACGTGAGCTCATTGCCCTTATCGAGTGCTCATTGCCGTTTGGGTGTTTTGGTGGCAAGACTTCACCCAAACGCTCTCTGCTACCTAGTTTTGTTATTTATCTTCGCCTGCCTTTATTCTGGATCTTTCCATGCAATTGCGGCGAAGGTAATTTTTCGTTTCTTGGAGACGAACAGCTGGATCTCAATGTCTTCAAAAACCGGTTTCTAGTTTTGGGGGACCAACCCCGACTCGGTGAAGAACTGGAAGAGCCGCTTCTTCTTCCTGCAGGAGCTCTCCAACTCATAGCTTTCTCAAGAGTGGGGCTCAATCCCATCATTCTTTTGCAAGGAAGTGTCTGATGAGGAGGTCAAGGAAACGACGAAACTGGTCACTACCATCGGTCCCCATATGAAGATGTTCTCCATCCAGGGATATTATTTGACATCTGTCGCCCTTGCTGCTGCCAAGTGGGGCCCTGCATCTAGCTGGGCCGTGGCTGGTTCTTTGAAGAAGAAGCCCGAGGATGTCACGATCCACGAGCCATCAGGAGAAGACGCTGTGAAGAGTTGCTCTTTGCTAAAGTCGTTTTCGGATGAGGAGGAGATCGAGGCCCTGTTGAAGAGGTTGAGGGAAGCCGGAGGTACCTCCACCTGGAGATTGCAAAGGTTGGATGCAGGGTACATCGTACGAGTCCAGAGTTTAGCCCCAGAGGCAATGTCGAGAGTTGAACCATTGGAGGGAGTTGCCGAACCCATACCGATTCCCGCTGTGGCGTTGGCTGAGTACAGCGTTCTCGCGGTGGAGCTTCATTCTGGTGAAAAGTCTCCTGCGGTTCCCTTCGTCGATCTGGAGCCGCCGAAGATGATCACTGAGGGTGCAACGGCTACGAAGGGTGGCGTGTCGGTTCCTGAGGAGCTGGAGGAAGCATCCATGCCGGGGCTAGCACCAACTCTGGCAGGGTCCTCAGAGCTTGCTAGATCTACTGCCGAGCTGTTTTTGGAGGCGTGCATCTAGGAGGATGCCCCCGTTGGGTCGGTGGTCGGAGCTGAGCAAGGGGCCAGTCTTCCAAATGTTGACGCAATTTTGGAGACTGTTGCGGTTGGGACGGCTCAGGAGCCAGAGGCCCCAAGCGTTCCTACGACACCTAGTGCTCCAGACCACCCCAGCTCCGGAGAGGCAATGGTTGGATGCGCGAAGCCCCCATGCTTGCTGGTGCCAGGAAAGGGAGCCAGTCATCCAGACGCATCTTCTGCCTAGGTACGATTGTCTTGAGCTGAGTGCTCATCTGTGATCTAGAGTTCTGAGAATTTTTGACTTTCTTTTCTCCCATGCAGGTTCCTAGGGAATTTGATTCTTTCAACGAGCTTGTGGCTCAACTGCATGGAAATTTTTACCGCGAGTAGGAGATTGCTTAGCGCATGAGAATCAAGGTTGCTTCCCTCTAGAAGGAGAGCGAATGGCTGCATGGAAAGAACAGGCAGATGCAGGAAGAAATTAGGCGCTTGAAGGTGGACAGTAGTTAGCAGACATAGGAGGCTACACTCCTGAGGCAGAAGGTCGAGCAGCTAAAGAAGATGGTCACTACTCTTGAAGACGATAACTCCCGCCTGTCCAAAGACCTGAAGGCGCGGCTCTCTCCGTTAGAGGCAAACCTTGTCCTAAAAATCAGATTTTGGGACGGCATCTGCCTGTGCTGCAAAATTTCCTCGCTCGTGCTTCCTGATGTTCCGGAAGGTGTCTTTCACCTTGGCAACTTTGGTGTCCGTGATAGGTCTCGGCTGAGGAACCTTCTCTAGGAGGTAGGCCCATCAGACTCTCTGGAGTAGTTTTGCTTGTATATATCACTTTTCTTTCCTTTTTTGCCATTTGTTAGTTCCTTGTACATATAAATGAGAAGTAGTGTCCCTTTTTTTGCACTTAGCACCTTCAAGTATGATTTTGGAGATAATGTATCATGTTTAACAGCTAAACTTGTTAAGTTATTGTCACCAATGCCTCAATCTGGTCCCTTCTTGCGCTGTACTCGTCCTTCGTCAGAGAATATCGCCATATCTCGCTTATTTAATGGGAAGCTCGGTTCAATAGAATGTATGTCGTCACAAGTCCCGCGAAGCCACACCAAGGGCCAGCTAGACTTTCAGGACACAGCAGCCAGACTTCAGGTCTAGGCCTTTTCGCATGCGGTACATACATTAGGTGCTCAGTCCCCGCTCACGATGTCGTTGCTATCATGTGCACAGCCCCAGCCCACGACAATTGTAGACTGAGGGTACTCTCTTCTTCGGGAGAAGGTCTCCGCACGCCTACGATTATTATCTCCTAAGGTTTTGGTGGCCGTAAATTAGGGACTTCAAAAGCCCACAAGCCTGACGTTTTGACTCTTAGGTCATTTGGTTCGGGACCATGGTTCTTTGGGCCACGTGTGCCCTACGGTGCGGAGTCGTGATTTGGGTACGACCGCTTTTGGGTCGCTGGCGCGAGGCCAGGTTGGTAGGCTGCTTAGGGTCCTTTCAATGCTGAGTCAAAGTCTGCGTATGGCCGCTTGGCAAGGAGCCAAGGCGTAAGGGACTGCTTAGGGCCGTTCGACACAAAGTAGAGATTCTGAGATGGCCACTTTCAGGCCGTTTGGCACAGAGCCAAAGTGTAAGGGGCCTCTTTGGGCCACTCGACACGGAGCGAAGATTCTGAGTTGGCTACTTTTGAGCCATTTGGCACGGAGCCAAAGATTCGTGTTACGGAGGACCGATAGTCCACCTGATTTAGGGGCAGTCTAGATTGTTTTATTTTTTGAAATGTCATGTATGAAAATACTCACATGAATGAAGATACAAGCTAACAGGAATGATCAATTTATTAAACGAAAACACAATACATGTACAAGTATTCTTTATGGTGTGCGTGTATACCTTACCTGGGTCAACGCTGTGCTACTGATAGTATTTTCTTAAGTTGGTGGCGTTCCAAGTCCGTAGGACCAGTTTGCCGTTATGAATGCATAGCTTATACGCTCCGCTTCGAAGGATCGCGGAGATGAGGAATGGGCCTTCCCAACCAGGAAAAAGTTTGTTCCTACTTGCGGCTTTTCCCACGGCTTTTATACTCTGAAGGACTAGGTCTTCAACCTCAAGTAGGTGTGCCTTCACTCGCTTGTTGTAGTATCGTGCGATATGCTGCTGATAAGTTGCGGTCCTCAGGCGAGTAGCATCTCAAATTTCTGTGAGCAAGTCAAAGTATTCTTTAAGTCTCTGAGAGTTCGTGGCCGAATCAAAATATTTGACCCATAGGCAGGATAGTCCTACTTCAACGGGGACCACGGCTTCGGCCTTGTAGTAGAGACTGAAAGGTGTCTCTCTCGTTGGTTCCTGTTGGGTTATTCGATACGATCAAAGTACGGAAGGTAACTTATTGACCCACGAGCCCCTGCATCTTCCAACTTGGTCTTCAATTCGTACAATAGCGTGCGGTTGGTGATTTCGACCTGCCCATTTGCCTAGGGATACGCCACAGATGTATGTACCAGTTTGATGCGCAGATTTATGCAATATTTGATGAACTGTTTGTCGATAAATTGGGTTTCATTATTGGTCACTATGGCCTCGAGAATTCCAAAAATCTCGAAATGGCAAACGATATTCTGACGGAGGAACCCCGTGGCATTCTGCTCAGTGATCCGTGCTAGAGAAACTGCTTCTACCATCTTGGTGAAGTAGTTGATTCCAACAATGAAAAATTTTCTTTGTCCGGAAGCCAGAAGTAACGGTCCAAGGATGTCGAGTCCCCACTGTGAGAACGGCCATAAAGACTAAAGGCTATGTAGTTCCGTGTGTGGAAGGTGCATTATGGATCCATGGACCTGATAGTTGTCACATTTCTTCATGAATTCTAAGGCATCTCGCTTCATTATGGGCCAGTAGAGACCCTGCTGCATGATCTTGAATGCGATATTTTTTCCTCCGATGTGCGAGCCACATATGCTAAGGTGGATTTCGCTTATGGCGTACTCAGCCTCTTCAAGGGTCAAGCATTTTAGGTAAGGAGTGAAATATCCTCGCTTGTATAGCCTCCCATCGAGGATCGTGTACTAGCCTGCCGTTTTCTTGATCCGTTTGGCCTCCTTGACATTTTCAGGCAATGTTTCATCTGTCAAGTACTTTCAGTATGAGGTCATCCAGTTGTCGTTACGAATGCGTTGAATTTCAACTCGTTGGAGAGTTGGGGGATCCTTCGCGCCTCAGTTGTTGCTTTAGGCTTTCGTCCGTCTTCTGGCGGAGGCGGACCAAGTACCACAGCTGCTTTTCTTCTCTCCGGTTGGAGGCGAACTGGTTCAAGAAGTTGTTCGTGAGTTCGTCGAAGGAGCAGATGAAATTTGGTGGGAGGTCATGGAACCAGAGCAGGGCGACCCCCCTAAGGGTGACGGGGAAGTACTGGCACATCACAGCCCCACTCGCTCCTTAAAGAGATAGGTGGGTACGGGAGCAGTTGAGGTGGTCCATCGGATCCTTACTTCCATCATACCCCTCCAGTGTTGGCATCTTCAATTTGCGAGGGAGCGGTTGGGTCCAGAGATCCATGGCGAAGGGTAACCTTTGCAGGTCGGCCGAAGACCATGTGGGTCTCTTCTTTTGCAGGAGATCTTAGAGTACTTTCACTTTCTCCTCCATCGGTAGGTCGGACTCGCTTCTCCGCACGTTGATCACGTTGTGGAGTTCCGTGTGACCCTGCTGGTGCTGGTGAGTTCGCTGGTCGCGGGGGCTTTCTGCACAGGGCGGCCGTGCACTATTTGAGTCCGCGGCTGTCTGCCTCCTTTCGCCGCGAGAATTATGGGGGTTACTCCACTTTGGGTTCTCCTCCCGCTTGTCGTGGCTAAGGTGGCTTTTAGCCACGGACTAGGCCCTACTGCCCGAGGCCGCCTAGGCCTCGGCGTCGTCAGGCCGATCTGATCTTCTCCTGGGGGCTCCTACGTGACGCCTTCCCCACCTAGAGGAGGATGCCTGGGACGCTGGAGGAGCAGCCTCCATCTATGGTGTGCCCGTCCGGTTGCAGAGGGCCTGGATCATCAACCTCATATTGCCCAAGTCCGCTGCTAGGTGGTGGATGTCGAGCTCTGGATGGACATCTGGGCGTCTACCCACTGAGGGGTTGTCATCGCAGGCAATAGCATCTCTTGTTGGGGTATTGACTTGTGCCCTGGTATTGACCATCTCACTGTGAAGGATTGAGTATAAGAAGGAGACGCTTGGCTTCTTATCAGGTTCCCACAGACGGCGTCAATATTGCGTCCTGAGTTTTCAGTTGTCGTACAGATTAGGAAGCTTTCGGATTTCTCGTCGTCCGGAGGTGGTCACGAGCGGGTCCGATTTTCATCTCTGTTAACTTGAAACCTACACAACACAACTAACAAATAAGCGGTCAAAGGCCCGGTGGAATTTCTCCCACTAAAAAATACTCCGACGCTCAAGTTAGCAATTTTTTATAATAAACGAAAATGGGGCACACGCTTAGAGGTGCGCAGAAATATGTTTCGAATGTGTAGGGAGTGCGTAGATGTAGGAATGGGAGATTAGTGAGCGAGTAATGGGAGACCTGGCTCTCGAAATGCACCGCAGAAGGTGGCTGATTGTAATGGTCCATGGTAGGCCTGCGAAAATCGAGAGCTGGCTGTGTTTATGAGAGCTAGTGCTTGCGAGAGCATATGTCTCAATGCCAGGCTCTTTTTTTCAAATGTGACTTGATCGATCGATCGTCCCCCCTTCTCTGTTCGCAAAACGGGAATTTATGGCTCCTTTGCTTGGAGTTATTGGCGCAAGAATCCTTATTGCAAGGATTCTATGGCCGCTGATTGTGGACGGCAATCGTCAACGTATCAATTGTCGCTTTGTGGTGGCAGGTAGACCGCCGGGCGTCGAAAGTCACGCTTGGTCTACCTCTTGCGTTGGGATTGGCCGGAGAATGTGGGCAGCGGCGTGAGCCACAACTGGCAGCGCTGACCCTCTCCTCATTGGCTCGTTTCCTCTGCGATACCACTGTCGCCCGACAGCTGCATTAATGGGTTGCAAGTGATGCTCATTTACTGCGAGCCCCGACAGCCACGTAGGTTGTTCTGGGACGCTGGGCTGAATCCGCCATTTGGGCCGTTACTTCACGGGTCGGGCTTGAAATTTTCTTGGGTCTTCACACTAGACCCAACAGTTACGAATAATAGTCTATTTT
>JAODPA010035959.1:0-12238 GCA_025585075.1 Nepenthes mirabilis | reverse complement strand
AAAAAAAAAAAAAAAGTGTTTTTGACTATACTCCCTAGTAAGAATCCAAAAAATGAGACTTACTAGAGTCTTTTTATACTTCAAATAGTAAGTACTTTATCATAAAATTTGAACGGTTAGAATTAAACGGCTATTAATACACTAAAAAAGAGTAAAAATTGGAGGATTCAAATAGGGATCTCGAAGAGTAGAAGATGTGGAAATCTGTTTGTGTGTGGCATGTTCATGTGTTTGTAGTGCATGAGAATTTCTAGAAGCGCATTGAGAGCTCTAAGCACATTATTGGGGATCACTCCCGTGTGAAAGTCCGTGTGATTAAAGGATATGGACGGAACGCGTGTGTGTGCTAAGAGGAAGGAATTCCGGTCAACCACGTTGATTGGAACCTCCTGGACGGTCAACACTGTCGGTCAATATATTGACCGAAAAAGTTATGAGACGATGAACTCTATTAAAGAAGTAGGACGAATTGCTTCGACCGGTTAACGATGCGATTGACTGACCAATATGAAAGAATGGTCAACAGAGTTGATCAACTAAATATGGAAGGTCCGAATGACTGTCAAATCCAAAAGGTGTACAATTGACCTATCCAATTGGGCAGTTGATATATGTCATTCTTGGGACTCTAAAGGCTGATCGGTCTGCAGGAGTAGGCATGCGCTGCCTACTACAGGACAGGGCGTGCGTATGCACACATGTAAATCTTAGAAGTTAAGTACCAACCACCAAGTTAGGATATGGTGAGGGACACGTGTATATATGTGTATATATGCATATTCTGCAAAAAGGAAGAAGACACTGGATAAGTAGAGAAAAATGAGTGTGTGAGAAAAACAGATGAGAGAAAGTGAAATAAAAGAGAGCTGTGAGTGAAAACAAGTGTGAGGGTTTTGTTTACTCTTACTCTGTTCTTATTTTCGTCTCCTATAATTTGTTCTCATACCTAGTAATCCTTTATGGATTTAGTGTCCCGTATTTTTTTTCTTATTTCAGAAGGATTTTTCACGTAAAATATTTGATACTCATTTTCTTTTCTCATACTTCTATTTCTACTTCTACTTTACAGTGTGTTTTATCAGTTGGCCGCCATTCCGGCCAACAGAATAATTGTTTTTGTATCCTTGTCAGTAGGCCGCCCGTTGTCCGCCAACATACGTATCATTAGCAACTCTACCACTTGCGCCAACACAGAAAGTTAGCTATCGGGGATCCTGCTTTGCCAAACAACTGTTTTGTACTTTTTTAAAAATTTTTTTCATAAAATTTGTAATAAAAAGGGTCAAAAAAGTGAAGTTTTTGCTTCACGAAGTAGAAATCCCATGCCCTGATAAGTTACATGTATACCGTACGTCTGGCCACCTCTGTAGCCTCTTCAACTGCCATATCATAGCCGCGACTAGAATGACCATGCAAAAACAAGACAAATATGTATTAGAATCTGTCTATGCAAATTTTGTCGCATAAAGTTAAAAAATAATTCTCTGTTGGGATTTATTATCGAACCATTTATTTAAATTCGTAAGGATAAAATATAACAATACACATTTAGAAAAGAAATTATGCTGTAAAATGAACAAGGACTTTTACGTAAAAATTATTTTCATAATGAATAAAAAAATCATGAAATTCAAGACGAGAAATCTCATCACTATAATATGAGTCTCTTAAAATAAGCCCACCAAAATGCCTTCGAATTTACCATAATACCCAGGCAAATCGATCAAAGAATAATAAGAGAGCAAAATGTACGATATCGCTATTAAAATATTTTATATAATGACTAAAATAAAATATCATAAATGATAAAGATTGGTACGTGATTAGAAGCCTAAAAATTATCAAATTTTTTTCGTCTTTTCACCTTTTCTATGAGATCGGCACTCAAAAATATTTTTAAAACGGCTCATACTCCTGAAATTGCTCAGAAAAAAGAACCAAATATACAAAAACTACTATAGCCCCTTAAGTGGCTAGCCCGTGACTCACCTGTTGTTAGTCACTTGAATTTTTCCTTGACCTGTAGGATATGCAGCCATCACACGGCTATCTCGTAGCATTTCGATCACAAAATTAGAAAATTATGTATGTATAATCAACTTCAGATTCATGAGAAAATAGCATATTTCAGCAATATGTTCATAAAACGCGAGCAAAATTATAGGAATTCCTGGAAGTGTTTTTGTGTGTTCTCGTGTCTCACTTGTACGTGGCTGCGAGGGAAGAGAAATAATAGGTCTGGCAGTGAACCATTCAAATGCCTGACACAATCCCTTCCTACGTACAGGAAAAATAAAAGGGAGGGGAGGGGAAGGAAGGGAAGTCTAATAGCTACTATCATTATTGTTGGGGATTTCGGATCGAATATACACAATCTGCGCAGTGTAGCAAACCTGAATACCTTTGTCGGCCGTCAGTCACCAATTTGTGAACAAAAAGATCATAACAATATACAACGATTTTAACGTGGAAAATCCTTTTCGACGAAGAGAAAAACCATAGGATAAACTCCCAAAAATCTCCACTGTAAAATTTGGTTATACAAACCCTCGAGATAAAATATCAGCAAATTATTTTCCTAATGTGTTAGTGTTTGAATTCCGGCTTGCTTGGGAGGTGGTGCATGGTGGGGGAGAAAGGAGAGGATTACGAGTAATTCATGTTGTTGGGTGTTGGAGGTAATATAATCCTTGGGACACTCTCATCTCCATTTGGCAAGGGTCAAATGTTTTTAAACCAGAAAAATAACAGAAATTACCCTCCTGCAGCATGTCACTCATCTATCCTTCTATTTTAGCAAGAACAATTAGTGTGAATAAATAGATAAAATGTTGTAGTGAGCTATCCTAAAAGTATGTCAGAAGTCTTAAGAGTAACAACATAATGATACACTGGCAATCACAGAAGAATCGATCAATTTAAATCCCACAGATTATCCCTTATATGATTCACTAAAGACAAAATCTAGAAAACAATAGGCGTTAAAATCATCACGACTTACCCTCTTTTACTCCCATAAACGATAAATCGTGACATGGCGTTCTCTGCACCGTCAGCTCTCTCAACTGTTACAGATGATCAATTCACTCTTATTAGTTGTCCTATTGCTCAAGTTACAGATCCTCTTCAGGCCAATTGAATGCAGATATTGATGGTATCATCATCATCATGAACTTGCTGGGGCCCGGTTGAAGCAATCCACGCAGACTTTCTGCTTGACAAATTTACGTCTGAGGAATTCCTCCAGCTGCTGGAAAATTAACGGAAATGCTGCTGCAAAGACCATCACCGACCACAGAAAGATCTATGTTAAGATTGAAATCCCTTTCTAAAAATACATATTTCACATTTTTCATGGCAACATTTTTCAAAGAATATAAACTGTCATCATAACATTTTTTCAATGTTTTATCACACATTGCTTAAATATAGTGGATATTTGCAATAATTAACAATAGTGATATATGCAGCCGATGGTAATATTATACAGCAAAAGAATATATTTCCATTTGCTATCAATTGGTCATTGATGTTGTGATATTTCCAATTAGTAAGGTCATTGGTGCCGCTAGCCAGCAACCAACAGCAGTGTTCTAGCAAAAGCATTCATTAATCTGTGTGTGGTCAATTTTTAGTAGATTATTAGGTAAAATGATTTCCCGTCATCAAAAGAAGATGATTTCTGAAATTTAAACATGAGTTTTCTGCTGATAAAAAAAATATTTTTTTGTTAACTTATTTTTCTATACATGCTAAATATCAGAGAACGTAGAAAATATGTTTATGCACCAATTACCGAAAAATATTAATAAGTTATTTTTAATAAAAAAGACCGGGCCCAAAAAGAAAGTTAAAAGAGTTGAAGCTCTTTGGAATTGAAGAACAGAATCATTAGAGGATGGTGCATGCCGTTGGGTGGTTGAATACAGTTCAGGCAAGCACATATATATAACAAAATTGATACCAGAGACTGGACTCCCTCTTTCCTGTACAGATCCTCTCACCAAAAGAGCACCCGGAATCTGCTCAAAGACCTAAAACACAGATGAGATTACACAATAAAATCTCGAATCTTCATAATTCCAGTCACTATTTGTAATTCAATCAACTATTCAAATCATACCGAAATACGGAAAGACAAGTTGCAGTGCAGAGCTCGTGAACTGGCTGTGTCATCAATATTTTTGGCATCATTCTTCAAGATTGCCTCACAATGATCATTTGACATACTAATCTAACCATAAAGCAAGTGAGAACAGAAATTATCTCACAGTTGGCACTCATTTCAGGAATCAGAAGTTACAATATATTTACGTTATATATCTTACATCAATCGTAAATGAGGAAGGATTGGATTTACAGGCTACACCAAGGTCACAGAAAAAGGATCTGGCCGATTCCAATACATTAAAGGCGCTGGCCTGGCGTTGAAAAACCTGAAAAAGTGAGAATCATTGCAGTTAAAAATGCAAATAAATTTGTTCAAAAATAGAAAGAATAACAATTTTAGTATTTTCCATTATGTACATAGAAACTATGAAGCACGGATACCAACATGGGACACAGACATGACACCGACATGCCTTCCGCTATTTTTGAAAGATTAGCTATGTTATCACCTCGATCTATTTCACCTCCGTATTTGTCTTTTCTTTCTCAAGTCATGACTTTGTATCCTATAAAAATTTAATGAAAGAAAAGTGTTGCTTATTACAAAAAGAGTCTCTCTTGACAGCGAGATAATTCTGGGGAGTGGGGACTATTAACAGAAATTAAAGAGAAAGATATAATTTTAAATTTTTAAAATTATAAAACAGCCCACATTTTTTAAAATTTACAAAATGGCCCATAATTTTTAAAAAATTAAAAAATTACTCAAAATGTCTAAAATGTGTCAAGGCGTGCTTAGAGCGTGTCCAAAATGTGTCGAGACGTGTCCGGAGCATGTCCGAAATGCGTCGGAGAGAAAAAATAAATTAACATGTGTTAGACTGTATCCGACACGTGTCCAAGATATGTCGGAGTCTGATACGTGTTGGATACCGATACTTTGAGACCAAAATAGTGTCAGTGCTTCCTAGTGTAGAAATATCAGGATACATTTTCTTTCTTTCTCCCTCAATTTTTTCCAAGTCCACGTCGAGACAAAACCATATGGAAATATACAACAAAGATGAGGTCAACTATAAGAATCGACTTTCATCATTCAATTCAATTTAGTGCAACATATTCAAAAGGTAGAATCATTTTTAAAATATTTTTTTATCACATCCTAAGTTTTCCTAGATTTAATTCATCATTTTTTCCTTAAACCATAACTAATTCAGCTTTCATCACATGAGAGATCATCACAGAATTATGAAAATTACGAAAGCAAAAATATTGAAGAATGACACCTTTCCAACCATATGAAATATCTTGTGAGTTTTTAAGTATTAACATCTGAAGAACGAGGCTGGCTCTTGTTGAATGTTGAAGCTCAAAAAGCAGAAACAAACCACAGAAATATATGCACAAACCTCAAGCATGAAGGACAGATTAGTTTTCTCAGCAACATGAGATGACACCAACTTTCTGGCAGGAGGCATGAAGGACCAAGCAAGCCCCCATCGACATGTTTGCCCTTGGACAAATTCAGTTGTCTTCACTATTGTGACTTGCACCTCTCGAAGCTTTGATATTAAGAACTTCAAGTTCGATTTCTTCCCTACCATTGATGTATACCACCTAAAAGCAAAAAACTAAAAGATAAGCCGCGTTTCCATTAAGTGCAATTTAAGATGAAGCACAAGTACACATTATATAAGATTTTAACTAGTGTCAACTAGATCAAATGGCATCAAGGTTCCATAACTACACATTAATCATTGCAAAAAAAAAAGTTGAATACCGAAATGAATCCCTCAGCGAGACACTATCTTCAATAATGCGAGAAATAAAAGCTTTCTCTCCACCAGGGCAAATCATCTCCTCTGGCATCCCACCACACGATGTTCTTGGATTCTGCCCTGCTTCCTCCATGCTCTCAAAAAAAGGGGGATTACACATACAGAAGTCAAATGTTTCACCATCCTTGACTACCCCAAGGAGGATTGATGGTCCAAAATAGCTCTTACCTGCAGTTAAATGCCCATCTGCTGATTCTGAGGGTTGTTGTTGCACTTCTCCATCTAATATTTCATCCAACTCCACTGTATCTCCACCTTTCATCAACTGGCCATTATCTAACTTATCCTCTGAATTGGTGACTTTAAAATTCTCAACATTTCTTGTATCTATTAAATCTGAGCATCTTGGACTCCTTTGATGATCTTTTTCCTCAGATCCACCATCACTTAATTGCATTACACCACCAGCATAGACTATTCCGGCATCTTCAACCTTTCTAATTTCAATGAACTCCGAAATATGTGGGTTACTTTTTACATTTTTGTCAGCACATTCTATGGCTACATCAGTAATATCTGCAGTCAAGTTTAGCACGGTTAAAAAGCCTGTGTATTCTGCATAAATCATGATGTCGTAAAGTTTTACTTATAACATGATCTCAGGCAAATAATAATTTTGAGAAAACTTAAGCAACCTGTCCCAACAAAACTCCAACCCAGAAGCGAGGCACCGAGGAGTGGGTAGATGCAGTTGGCTCCAGTTCCAATATCAAAACCTTTCGCTCTATCTTCGACACTGCTGGTCTTTGGAATATTGTCTGAAGCGAGAAGATCTTCAATCCAATGGATGTAGTTCGATCTGTTGGGCACTGTTGGGCACAGATGCCCATCAGGAATCCACCTAAAATGAAAATTTTGCACCAACTCAAAACACAAATTTTGAGCACCCACCATTACAAGCAGCATAGTTGTCCACCAAAACTAGAGAACTCAAAGAAAAAATGAGTAAGAACTTTTAAACCACCTAAAATATCAAATTTACACCGAAATAATAAAAATTCAGAGCTCTATCTGCAAGAATCATATTTCTCCAACCAAGAATCGTACCCCATTTTCGGCTGGGAGTGAGAAGATGTAATACTAACAGAATAGTGTCAAATGAAAGTAAATTTAGTCTGTGCATTCCCAATCCAATAAATTGCATTAAACTCCATCAAACCAACCAAGCAAGTTGTTGGGATTTTGGTCACTTCCGTGTGGGAATTGGCCGGCATGTACACTTGGCTGAAGAGGAATTAAAGGCCGAGGACTTTATATGAGGCTCGAGAACTTTACATAATGGACGAGGACTTGGATTAAAGGATGAGTACTCTAAGTGATGGCTGAAAATATCAGCTGTTAACCGAGGAAATTAGGTTATAGCCAAGTACATGGAATGATGTCCGAAGACTCTAGGCAAGAGGCCGAGGACCTTCGGTCAACGCTAGTTACTTGTAAAGTCTGCGCAAACAGCTTTCAGAAAGGAAAGTTGACTATCAGAGCTGGTAGCCGATTTGCAGAGTAGGTCAACTGCTCCCGACAGAATGGCGTTTTGCAAAGTTAGTAGTAGGTTTTGCTGTGCACGTAACCTGTCTATCGGGTAGACGTCCGCCCGGTCAATATTTGTATATATATGTATACTAAGTGCAAGTGTGAGAAGAGAAGTGGGGAAGAGAAAAGGAAAGAGATAATTCAAGTAGTAGTCATTTTACTCTTTTATTTTGCTATTGTTTCTGTTTTTAGCTCTCTAAAGGCTTATGTAACCAAAGGATTTTTATAACCAAATTCACATAGTGAAATTGTTTGTAGACTGTGTCCCATGGTTTTTTCCTCCTATTTAAAAGAGAATTTTTCACGTAAAATTGTGTGTGTTCTTACTCTCTCTCTCTCTTATTACTTTGTCATGTGAGTTTGTGTGCCTATCATCATTGTCCGTTTGGTTTCACTGACCGACCGACCGCCATTTTCTTCCCAATAAGTGGTATCAGAGACTGGTTGTTAGTACCAGTTGTTAAATGCAGCTGGAATTGATGGAGGTCGAAAACAGGATAATCTGTCTAAATGGCACAAACTATGACACTTGGCAGAGCAAGATGTCGAACCTACTACTTGTCAAATCAATGTACCATCCGGTGTTCACTACTCAAAAGCCCGAGGCGAAATCTGAAAAGGACTGGTTTTTTGAGCACGGGCAGGTGTGCTGTTATATTTGGCAGTTTGTGGATAATAATGTGTACAAGCACATTCGGAGTGAAACAAATGCCAAGACGCTATGGAAAAAGCTAGAGATGCTGTATGCTTCCGAAATTGGTAATAATATGTTATTTCACCTGATGAAATTGATGCAGGTGCGATACAAGGATGGCTCATCCATTGCTGATGACCTAAACGAGTTTCAGGGATGTGTAGACCGGTTAAACGGCATGGGCATTAAATTTGAAGACGAAGTGTTCGGCCTGTGGCTCCTAATAACCCTGACGGACTCATGGGAGGTGATAAGAATCACCATCGCCAATACTGCACCAAACGGTGTGGTAACTCTTGAGATGGCTAAAAGAACTGTGCTGAACGAGGAAATAAGACGGTGGCCATAAGGGACCTCCACCTTTCAACATTCCGAGGTACTAGTAATTGAGTCATGAGGAAGGAACAAGAGGCGCAGCACAAAGTTTAGAGAAAAGGGTTGCAGCAAGTCGAGATTGAGGTATCAAAACCTCGAATGCCATTATTGTGGGAAAAAATGTCACATTAAAAAATATTGTTACAAGTGGAAGCGTAAGAATACGAAAAAGGAGAATAAAGCGAAAAGAGACGAGGTGAGGAAAAGGCCTCGGTCTCGGTTGTCATTGGAGGTGACCTCCTTTTAACTTGTGAAATGGATAATGTAGTAAACCTAGTTGAGCAAGATATTGATTGGGTGGTGGATACTGGTGCATCCATCCACGTTACATCTCGGAGAGGGCTTTTTACATCTTACTCCGGGTGACTTTGGAGTATTGAAGATGGGAAACAAAGAGACATCTAGGGTCGTTGGCTGTGGCAATGTGTCTCTCGTCACCAACAATGGGACCCGACTATTGTTGAGGGACGTTTGACATGTTCCTGATATTCGAATGAATATAATTTTAGCGGGTAGACTTGATAATAATGGTTTTTGTAACATCTTCTGTAAATGAGCATATAAACTAACAATAGGATCTCTAGTAGTTGCCCACGGTAGAAAGGTGTCTGGCCTATACGTATTGCAGGCATCTGCTGAGGAAGGAGAGATAAATGTCGCTAGTGGTGTGGAGTCTTCTGATTTGTGGCACCGACGGTTAGGCCACATGAGTGAAAAAGGATTAAGTCATCTGGCTAAGAAGGGCCTCAACTTGGGCATGAAGGAGGACGAGCTGAGGACTTGTCCTCATTGTATGGCGAGAAAGCAGTGACGAGTTTCATTCCATGGAGACTCATCTTCCAAAAAGGCTGAACTGCTTGATCTAGTTCACACCGACGTATGTGGGCCATTAAAGTAAAAGTCATTCAAAGGAGTGTAATACTTCGTCTCGTTCATTGATGATAACTTAAGGAAACTGTGGGTTTATCCACTCAAGACAAAAGATCAAGTTCTTGAAGTTTTTGAGCATTATCATGCTCTAGTTGAACAACAAACAAGAAGTAAATTGGAGTGCATCCGAAGCGACAATGGCAGTGAGTACATCGGAGACTTTGACGCCTATTGACTCCCACTATATGTAGACGACATGCTGATCGTTGGGCAAAATGGTGCTCGGATTATGGAGCTGAAACAATAGATTAGGTAGCCCTTTGCCATAAAAGACTTGTGGCTGGCGAGATAGATTCTGGAAATTAGAATATCTCGCGACCGCAAGGATAGAAAATTGTGACTATATCAAGAGAGCTATATTGAGAAAATACTTCAACATTTTAAGATGGATAAGTCTAAACCAATGAGCACTCCACTGGCCAGCCACTCCAGATCGAGCAGTTGTCATAGCCCATCCTCTGATGATGAAAAAGCCAATATAAGAAACGTACCATACTCCTCAACCATAGGTAGTTTAATGTATACTATGGTTTACACGAGGCGGGAAATTGCATATACGGCTAGTACAGTTAGTCAATTTCTGTCAAATCTCGGATAGTAGCACTGGTTAGCAGTGAAATGGATATTAAGATATTCCGAGGGACTTCCAGGATGAGCTTGTGCTTTGGAAGTGACAAGCCTCTATTGGTTAGATATACCGATGCTGACATGGCCGGCGATATTAACTCCCGAAAGTCCACTTCGGGATATCTGGTTAAGTTTGCCGGATGACCATTTTTTTGGCAGTTGAAGCTGCAGAAATGTTTTGATCTCTCAACCACTGATGCAAAATTCATTACTATAACTGAGGCCAGTAAGGAGATGTTGTAGATGAAAAAGTTCATCCGGAAACTTGGGTTTGAACATGAGAAGTACGTAATACTTTGTGATAGTCAAAATGCTATACATCTTTGTAGGAATTCCTTATTCCACTCGAGATCGAAACATATTGACATTCGATACCATTAGATGAGAGATGTTGTTGACACGGGACTGCTGTCACTGGAGAAAGTCCGAACTGAAGAAAATAGGTCAGACATGATGACCAAGGTACTGCCTAGAGGGAAGCTCGAAACCTGTTGCAGTGTGGCTGGACTGACTAATTTAGTTCCTCCACGGTCGTGAGGGAAAGTTTGTTAAGATTTTGGTCACTCTCGTGTAGGAATTAGCCGGCATGAATAAAGGCCAAAGTGGTACATTTGGCCGAAAACGAATTAAGGGCCGAGGGCTTTACATGAGGACTGAGGACATTGCAAAATAGATGAGGACTCTAATTGAAGGACGAAGACTCTAAGTAATGGTTGAAGACATCAGCTGTTGATCGAGGATATTACGTCATGACCGAGGACATGGCATGATATCCGAGGACTCTAGGAAAAAGCCCGAGGACTTTTGATCAACGCCTGAGGACTCTAACAAAAAAGCTGGTCACTTGCAAAGTCTGCGCAAATAGTTTTTCAAAAAGAAAAGTTAACTATCAGAGCTGGCAGTCGATTTGTAGAGCAGGTCAACTGCTCCCGGCTAAATAGCATTTTGCAGAGTTGGTGGCAAATTTTGCTGTGCACGCAAACTGCCTGCTGGGTAGGCAGTCACCCGGTCAATATTTGTATATATATGTGTACTAAGTGCAAGTGTTAAAAGAGAAGTGAGAAAGGGAAAACGAAAGAGAAAATACAATGAGTAGTCATTTTACTATTGTATTTTGTTTTTATTTCCATTCTCAGTTCTCCAAGGACTTGCGTAGCCAAAGAATTTTTAAAACCAAATTCACATAGTAAAATTGTCTGCGGACTAAGTATCTCGTGATTTTTTCTTCTTATTTAGAAAAGAATTTTCTATGTAAAATTATGTGTTCTTACTCTCTTTCTCTCACTCTCATTACTTTATTGTGTGAGTTTGTGTGCCTATCATCATTGTCCACTTGGTTTCACTAACCGACCGACTGCTATTATCTTCCCAATACAAGCATGTGAGGAGTCTCAATAGCCGAAAATCCATATACCCTTTAATTGTCAGCTGGGGAAATAAATGAAGAATGTAAGGAATAAAGAAAAATACACTGTACTCCGCAAAATTGTTTAGAACAGTCTTAACCAAAACGTTTGGTTAATCATATCATCACAATGGAAAACGGAAACTTTAAATCCAAAAATATAAGAATAAAAAAATGATTCTTTCGTTTCCTCCCCCCCACGCCCCACCCCCGCATTATCCTGAAACCCAGAAGGGAAGTGAAAACCACAAGAAGAAATTGAAAAGAAAAGCCACAAAACAATGAATAAATTGATAATCTGATGAGGGTGAAATTACCAATTGAGGCCGTGGTCATGGTGAAGCAAAACCCTAGTGAGCTCCCTGGTGGCATTGAAATCGGTCCAATCGATTCTAGCCCGACCGTCGCGTGAATAGAAGACGTAGTTAGAGAAAGATGGGTAGAGAGAAGCTAGGAGAGAGAAATCCGGCGGATTGTCGGCGTATCTGTTTCTCCGATGAATTGCTGGTCTCTCTGTTCGCTTCCTCTTCCTGCTCGGCATTGCCTCCCTTACGCTCCGTTTGGCAATGGCCATGGCGAAAGGCGTGGATTTGGGCTTTGTTAGCTCTTAAATGTGTGGGCTTAAAATGTGGGCCTATGGCCCATTCATTATATTGGACTTTTGATATTAGATTTGTCAAATGTTACCGTTACTTAAGGGCCTTCCTAAATTTTCTCTCATGGACTGGG
>JAODPA010035948.1:0-12239 GCA_025585075.1 Nepenthes mirabilis | reverse complement strand
TATTACAACCTGTTAGAGACTTTTGTCTTATTGGCATATTCCATGACCATATGTATAATTGTATTGATGTCGGGTTGTGGGTTGTCGGGTTAAAGTCCGTTCGGTCCGCCCTCCACACGCTCGAGCCCGTCCAAAGTCTGCCCGCTCGCCTGGAGCCCGCTAGCTGCTCGAGCATATAAACCAGAATGGGAGCCGCTCGCTTCATGCTCGATATCCGCTCGAGCTGAAAAACCAGAAGTTAGCCCGCTCGCTGCTCGCCCCCTGCCCGCTCGAGCACCGGTCCAACGGGCAGATTTTTGAACGCGTTTTTTGGCTCATCTATAAATATTGTCTTATAATTTTGAAACCCCAAGCACGCCATAAGCTCTCTGGACAGATTATTTTGAGCCTCCATTTGAGAAGAAAGCCTTTCATGCTCCATTAATCTTGCTTCTCTTGAGAAAACTCTACACTACAAGATTGATCTACATGCTATAGAAGTTTTCTCACCAACTTTCTTTCACTTTTGAAACATTGCCTTCTACCATCGTCGGAGACGTTGGTTCGTGAAGAAGGAGACTCGTTCGTGATTGGCAATTCAAGTGGCACGAGAGGGAAGAGTGGCTTGAAGACCGGAAGGAGTCCTGTTCCGTTGCCGCGGGCAAATCCAAGGAGTTCTTTGGTAGGGATCACATGTCGGGAGTAAGTCGGCTAGATTAGCACGTCGTTACCACCCGAGCTGTAAGTTGATTTTCATAGTGCATTGCTTCCTTGGCCGTTGAAGCTCGGAGTGTTTTTCTCGATACCGTGGGTATTGAGTTTTCACTTCGTCACCAAAAATTGAGTCTTTATCTCTATTGCTTCTCATTACTATATTGTGCATGATTGTTAGTTTCGTATGCATCTAGTGTTAAATATCTTTTACATGTATTAGATATTTATTATTTATTGTTGCTTTCGCTATATTTTTAACGGGGTTGAAACACGTTAGCACAAAAACGTACTTTTTCACAACCAAATTATACAAAATAATAATAAATAATCTCAATTAAATCGGATTAAAATTCGGGATATTACAGACCTTTTGAATGTAAAGTAATAAGAGTATCATAGTTTATGATAATCTCACCTCTATTAAAACTTTTGAAGTAGTTGCGATTGATTGCACAGTATGCCTCAAAGAGCTTTGTTTCCTACGTAATTCTTTCGCCCAACAGGTCAATAACCGTTACAATGGTAGATTCAACCTGAGGATGCTGACAAGAAATGTATAATAGCCATGCTGATATGGATGTGATAGGGTCCCATTCCAAGATCCAAAATCATAGACAAATTGACCACAAACACAACTAAATCACACGAAAACTCCACAACAAAAACTAAGACACCTATAAATATAACCACCCACCAATACTCAAATAATATGTCAATTAACTAAACAATAATAAGAGTATGGATGGAAACACCAATGATAGATTATCCAATGAACCAGTGAAGGCGAATCACAGAAAGACCTCAATTAGCCCAAGCAATTCCTAAAACAACATCCAGGAAGAGTCAAAATAATCTTTGACCTGAAAGGGTCAAATGGAATGACAATAAGCCAATCCGAGTGAGTAACTGCATGAAATGCAAAAGAGCCGAACATATACCTGAAAGGGTCCAAAACTTGAACCCCATTAAGTCTCAAAGACAATTCTCAAAATGACCAAAATATTCCTCTCTCCTCGCTAATTCCCTTGTTTATAACCAATCTAACTCTAACGATGCCTAAAAGACCTAATTACAATAATTCACTTAACAGTACTATATCTCAGCTTCACTGCTTGAGTCCCCACACACCACTGGGGTAATTGCGAAGCTCGGGACTTCTCATAACTCAAGAGTCGGCAAAGCTTGGCAATCGAGGTGTCCCAATATTGGAAACTCAGTTCTTGCCATTGCTGACTATATAAAAAATTAATAACTAAATGATAACTAGTTAATTCTTGGGCCTGCCAACTATAGCCCCCGTCTCCCTATGGCTCTTTAAAAACCTTATGGCTCCTTCCCATGCCTTGGTGCTGTTGGATTAGTCATTTCATTGTGGGTGATTTAACAAATAAGTTTTGTTATCGAAAGATTTGTGGCGGAGAACAAATCCAGAGAATAGATTCTGGTCAACGGGAGATTGACCGGTGGAGAATTGAAGACGGTCAACAGGAGGTTGATTAGTGGAGATTATTTTCGAAGTGAAAAATGTTGGAATACCTTTTTGAAAAGTAGAAGCCGGTCATCTCCGTTGACCGGTTGATGGAGGCAAGCGGCCAATGAGCGGGATGGCCAACGATGCACATTGGTTGGCGCAGATTTGCCTTAAGGCAAAATACCCGGTCAACTTATTAATCGGCCAAGGATGCGAGGTAAGCACAAGGGAAGCTCCAAGGTGGCAAAGTGGAAGGCCATTTGGGTAAAAGGCCGGTCAACTTGTTGACCTGCCAAGAAGGCAAATGGCAACTACAGACTTTGCCCGGTTGAAATTCCAGTCAAAGGGTTAACCGGTTAAAGGAGACAAATCGCCAGGTTTGCAACAAAATGCCGGAATGGCATTTTGCCTAGAATGCATTTTGGCGGTTTGAAGGCAAAATGATGGAATGGGAATTTTGCCTGGAATGAAACTGAATGTTGGTTTGCAGCACAAATGGCAGGATTTCCATTTGGCTAGTTTGGGCATTCTGCTCGGGATGGAAACCGGCTGCTTGTGAGAGAAGTTGCCGGTATGTCATTTCACCGATTTGAGCATTTTGGCGGAATGGAGTGCTTTGTCGGTTTGCACAAAGTTGTAGAATAGAGCGTGGTGTCCAGTTTGGCAGAAATGTCGATTTGGCATGAATAAATTTCTGGTTTGGAATCTAGTTGGGTCCATGGGTGCCAACTCAGATAATTTTTTGAGTATGCGTGATCTCAGGAGGATATGCAGGGTACGGTTTATGTAGAGTATCTTCATATTGTTGGTATGGACAGATTTTGTCATGAATAGAATATTCGACGGATTAACAATATATATATGTATACTATAAACGGTGGATGATATCCTAGTGTGAAAAGAAAGGAAAGGAGTACACCACCAATAAAGAAGAACAGAGAAAAACAGATAGTGAAAACAAAGGAGAGTTTCTTGTTTATTCTGGAGATGTTTTTTTTATTATTTTTGGGTGTGCGGCAGATATTCCATCTCGGGGGGTTTTGTAACCAATTGTTTCACATTGTGGACTTGCAGTAGATTTTGTATCTTATGGTTTTTCCCTTCGATTTGTGAAGGATTTTCTACATAAAATTCGTGTGTGCTTCTTTTTTCTCTTCTCTTTCACTGTGTATGATATTGTGTCATTCTGTCTGACCGGTCTTTTACCTCAACAGGTGCAACCCTGCCATGCCTTCTCAGAGTTGGGTCCTAATCAGAAGATTGAAAGGAACAGTTGTCCATCATTTAACCATAAATAAGGCCATATCAGATGACGACGACTCATAAAATAATATAAAAATGTCAGGTTCAAGGCTTCCTTGAGTTCTTTTAACTTATGAACTATCTGCATTATCAGGTTTCAAGACCAGCATCTTCCAACTTTCTACCAAATTTAATAAGAAAATGTATACCACCATCATAGTTCTTCACCAGTTATCCAAGCTAGAACAAAGGCCATTTTGCAAAATGATGAAATCCTTTTGTATCTCTTACAGAGTCTTCCTTTTAAACACCCTTGAAACAATTATGAATGCTGAATGGCAGTGATTGTAAAACCAAGCATTCTTCACTATCCGCAATGTAGGTCCCAGTGTTGTAAAGAAATATAGAAAAATCTGGAAGCTATTGCAAGTTTTTTTTTTTGCTGGGAAGCCCACTTACAGTTTCGTCATCTTCCTTTTCCACAGTCGAGAACAATGCTATCACTTCAATCAAACTATTGCCATAAAACCACATTTAGCATATTTTCTTTACATGGATTTCCTATCATAATGTATTTCCAATTCATTCAGCACATTCTTTTTTCATCAAATCATAATAAAATTGGATAGGAGAACATATTGCCATCGTGGCCCTGATTGTATTTCACTACCGAATTTCAACCCGTGTCAGCATTGCCATGAACTCTGCAAGCACCATAGAGAGCACCTCAAATACTACTATGTGGTATAAACGGCATGAAAGCAACATTCTCCTATGCCTCTTCAAACTAGCCTGCACAGCCAAGAAGATCCACCACACAGGCATATTTATCTAACTCCCATCAATCCAACCAACATGCCTAAAAGCAGATTAAACTGCAATGTAAGAGATGCCATCTGGTGCAATTACCTCAGCTTTCATTTTCTCAGATATCTGAATTGCTTCCTCATTATGTCCATTCATAACCAGCGCTGAAGCTGTTGCCGTAAAAGCAGAAACATTTTTCCGTAGCCGAACTAAACATTTTCATCACCAAAAGATGCTTCAACATTAAGCACACATGTCAAGTAGAGCCTCTGAAAGTATTGAATCCTGTTGAAAATGTAGTTGTAATTACTCATGGGCAGTTTGAAGGTTATGAGTTGTCATTTACTCAAGCATTTTGGGCATGGTTAGTTGTCATGTCAAAAGTTGCGGGGATTCTATTCCTGAGAAGAAGATTGTTACAAAATCCTCAGAAGTCTACTATAAAAATTTGAGCACATTGTCTCTATAATTGAGGAAATCAAGGACATGACAACTCTCATTGTGCATGAATTAATTGGCTCGCTTGAAGCTCATGAAGAAAGAGTAAATAAATGCTCTAATCAGATGATGGCGCATGTATTTTA
This sequence comes from Nepenthes mirabilis, assembly GCA_025585075.1. NCBI lineage: Eukaryota > Viridiplantae > Streptophyta > Magnoliopsida > Caryophyllales > Nepenthaceae > Nepenthes > Nepenthes mirabilis. The sequence goes on along the minus strand of JAODPA010035948.1, from coordinate 7,442 downwards.
GACCGAAATGAATTTCTCCAATTCGACATTCCCATGAATGAAGCAAGAACCAATAAAAGGAAATTTCCCAAGAATCGATTTAATTGGTAGAGGTGATAAACTAAGCCCTAGCAGAGGTTGAGGCCGAAACAGAGGCAAAGGAAGAGAAAATTTCCAACATCAGAAACAAGTATTATTACTCAAGGTTGTTCGATTTATAAGAAAACTAATCATGAGGCCAAAAATTATTTCTTTAAGTGCACTTGGTGCAAGATTCCTAATCATTCAAAGAGTAATCGTTGGTACAAAGAAGGAAGACAATTCGAAGAGAAAAATGCTACAAATTTTACTACCAATGGAAGTGCAGAACAATTATTTTTCTCAAGCGGTACACCTCACTGTGGCACCGGATGCACATGGTAACTAGACATTGGATGTAGCAACCATGTGACTGGTGAGAGCAGATCTTCCAAGAACTCGATAGTACTTACACTTCCAAAGTCGAGTTAGGGAATGGAAAGCATGTTGACATTAACGGAAAAGGAGTTGTCTCAATTTATAACAAGGAAGGTAAAAACATCCAAATTCATGATGTCTTTTATTCTTCTACACATAATTTGCTTAGCATTGGCCTGGTGATGAAGAACAACTACAAACTAATTTTTTAAGATGATGCATGTGACGTTATTACTAGGAAGACTGACCAGTTGGTGATAATTCTCAAAATGAGTCCAAACAAATTGTTTTCAATTGATATGCAAAAGCTTTAGAATTTTGTACTAAGAAGCGAGCTAACTAATAAATATTCTCTTTGGCATCTTTGGTACTATCATTTGAACCACAAGGGGCTTCAACTTCTACAACTGAAGCACATGGTGGTTCGCTTAACTTCAATCAAGCTAGATCTTTCTGTTTGTACAGGATGTGTTTATGAAAAGATGCATTGGATTCCATTTCGAAAGACATGTTGGAGAGCCTAGAGCCTATGCACCACTTGAACTTGTCTACACAAACAGTTGCAGTCCAACTCAAACTCTATCCCTTAGTAAAAAAAATATTTCGTACTGCTTATTGATGATTTCACTAGAATGACATGGGTTTATTTCCTTGATAAAAAATGGGATGCTTTTTTTTGCCTTCTTGGATTTCAAGCTTTTGTAGAGAGACAAAGTGATTATCAAGAGAAGGCACTGAAAACCAATTGCAAGGGAGAATTCATTTACAAGCCCTTTTTTGATTATTGCAAAGAAAAAGGAATACAGAGACAATTTATTGTCAGCTACACACTTTAACAAAATTGTGTAGCAGAGAGAGAATCAAATGGTGGTTGAAATGGCAAGAAGTATGATTAAAGGCAAAGAGCTTCCCAATTGTTTGTGGGCTGAAACAGTTGACACTACTGTCTATATTATCAACATTTCTCCAACGAAAGAAGTTCATGATAAAACACTATTTGAAGCATGGCGGAATCGAATACCTGTTGCAATGACTGAAGAATTGGTGAGCATAGAGAAAAATCAAACTTGGGAATTGGTAGATATTCCCTAAGGAAAGAAAGTAATCAGTTTGAAATGGATCTACAAGACAAAATATAATGATGATGGAATCATCTAGAAGTATAAAGCTTGTCTAGTGGTGAACAGCTATTCTCAACAGCTGGAGTAGATTTTACTAAAACATTTGCTCCTGTTGTTCAAATGGAGACCGTAGGAATTATCCTTTTTATAGCAGCCAAACTTGATCTACAAGTATTTCAACTTGATGTAAAATCTACTTTCTTAAATAAAGAGCTTGAAGAAGAGGTTTATATATAGCAACCTCAAGGTTTTCATAAGAAAGAAAAAGAAGATAAAGTGCATTGTCTTCGAAAAGCACTCTATGAATTACAGTAAGCTCTAAATGCATGGAACAGCGGAATAAACTGCTATTTTCAGCATCATGGCCTGATTCAAAGCCAACATGAGCCATCTTATTATGTGAAAATAATGGACATGGAGAATTTCTAATTGTTTGCTTGTATGTGGATGACCTTGTCTACACGAGTACTAGTTTTTCAATAGTGGACAATTTCAATAAGGCTATGATGCTGGAGTTTGAAATTACAAATTTGGGGTTTTATGAAGTATTTCTTAAGAATTCAAGTCAAACAAATGAAAGGTGAAATTTTCATCTACCAAGAGAAATATGGGAATGATTTGTGAAAGAAGTTTCACATAGAAAGCTGCAAACCAATGTTAACACCAATGGGAATAATGAAAAACTGAAGCTACTCAATGAGGTAGAGAAAATAGACGTTAATGGCTATAGACATTTGGTCAGTTCATTGATTTATCTTATAAACACAAGACCAAATATTGTACAAGCTGTAAGCATGGTTTTAAGATTTTTGAGTGACCCAAGTAAGATTCATTTGGCAACTATAAAGAGGATCCTTCATTACTTAAAAGGAACAAAGATGTCGTGCATCCCATATAAGAAGGAAACTGATTGTGCACTAATCCGTTTCACTGATAGTGATTGGGTAAGAAGTCTTGGTAACTAGAAAAGTACATCTAGTTACGTTTTTTGTCTTGGTCTCAATGTGACATCATGGTGAAGTATGAAGCAAAAATCAGATGCAGTGTCATAATCCGAAGCTGAATATATAGCAGCCAATGAGGCAGCATATGAAGCAAATTGGTTGAGAAGAATTTTACAAAACTTATAGCAACAGGTTTCAAAAGAGATTGTCATTTTCTGTGACAACATGTCAACTATGGACATGACCAAGAATCCAGTTTTTCATGCTATCATGCTAGGAGTAAGCACATTGAACTTTTCCATCAATTTATTCGTGATATTGTGTCAACAAAAAATCACATTGAACATTGCCATCATTTCATTCGTGATACTGTGGCAACAAAAAATGTTGTGCCAGAATATGTTCAGACGATTGATCAATTTGCCGACATCCTTATCAAAACCGTGATAAGAGAAAAGTTTGAGAAGTCCAAGACTCAACTGAGAATTACAAAATAAGAGAAAGTGTTGAAAAAGTAATTTTTAATTACTCATGGATAGTTTAAAAGTAATGAATTGTCATTTACTCAGTCATTTTCGTGGCATGGGTAATTGTCATGGGTAGTTGGAAAGTAATTTATTATCCCTTGAGTTCGTTTTTCCCTCTTCTATATATTCTAATACATTTTCTTCAAAATGTAATGAGCAAAAACTAATTTAAAACAAAATTTACTCGTCTTCCAGTTTTTGCCTCCAACAAATTCATCCGTACATGTTTCTTTCTAATGTGAGAATGAACAAAAATTCCCATGGACCAAAGCTCCCAAATGTGACCATGTGGAAATCATGCTGACATGTGGACAACAAAATTTTTAAAGTGGCACCCATGTGACTCTTACGCCCTTTGCACACATTTTTTTTCTGCTTACCGGCGATTGGGAGAAGGCGGTTTCTTGCTGAACGTTCGATGAGAGCTTGAGCAGGATACAAGCTGGAGTTGGACCTTGATGTGCGCTCGACCTAAGCTGGAACGAGAGATTAGCAGTAGCTATGCAGTTGAAACATAAAAGTAAATGTCAAGTTATTGCAATGTAGATTGTTTGAGAGAAAGCACAAGCACGTAATTTGACAGAGTCGGGACCAGAGGCTCCAATGATTGGGCTGTTGAAGAATCCCTGGGGAGGTGCGGTGATACGTGCTTCACGGCGGTGGCTGGCCAATCGGCGTCGGCGACGAGGAGACTGAAGGGAGAGGGAAGTTCAGGCAGAGGACAGCTGAGGGCAAAGAGGAAGAGAGGGAAGTCAGAGAGAGCAGAGTGAAGGATGTGGCTTTGCATGCCTTCGAGCTAGCTGTGCAAATCCATCCTCAGGCACATGGAATGGCTCGTATGGCCATCTAATATTCTTCCTGGTCGCTACTCCCATGAATACTGTGTGAGTTTGCCTTGTTTGGAGAACCAAAACTCATTGTTGTAGTTACCTTAATTAAAGACGGCCTGCCTTTGACAACTTTAGCTTCTTTAATGGCAGCATGGATTTCATCATACCCGGTGTTCCCATTCTTCACCCAAATAACATGCCATCCGAGAGCTTCAAAACGCCTATTTACATTCTAAGTGAAGGCGATCTTTGTATCATCGTCAATTGATATATGGTTGTCATCATAAAATGCAATTAGCTTGCCAAGTCCTCAGTGCCCGGCAAGGAAACATGCTTCGTTGGAAACACCCTCCATTTGACAACCATCTCCCATTATAACGTATGTATAATGATCAACAATTTCTAAATCAGGTTTATTAAAATGAGCTGCCAGATGCCTCTCAGTTAGGGCCAAACTAGTTACAGTTGCAATACCCTGACCAAGTGGACTAGTGGTGATTTCAATTCCAGGAGTCTCAAAGTTTTCCGGATGACCAAGCGTGCTACTTCCCCATTGGAGAATACCCTTCAAATCATGCTCCTGGACGCTATCATAACCAGCCAAATGAAAAAGAGCATATTGTAGCGTCCACCCATGACCCGCAGACGAAACAAACCGATTTTCATCATGTTTGTCAAGCGCACACTGCAAGGCATCATTTAGTTCAAGACCCAGAGCAAGGGGCCCTTCATCCGCTGTGGTAGCAATCATTTGCATCAGCTTTGTTTGATTAGCACGACATCGATCAACGAGATCAACTACTTGTCTTTCACTGCCATGCGATTCTTTGGGTTGATAGCTTGCAGCATGTTAGCCGATCCATCACATTCCGCATAGATTCAATGCTTGATATGCTTAAGCTCTCCACCTCATATGCCATTGTTTCATCAAGCCTTTTCAAAGCATTGATTGGCATCCCAACACTAGTTTGCCCATGTCTATTCGATGGTTGGGTAACAAGCGGCGTAAAAATTGGGGCTAAATCTAATGATCGTGGAGGAAATTATACACCAGAATGCTTAAAGTAAAATATCAAACACTTTATTTTACTGTCATGATTTTCTTGATAGCTTTCAAAGGGACTTGCAATTAGAAGAGCAGATTTCACCATTGGAAGGTGTTTGGGACATCTTTGAGCTATTTGAAATAAGCAAGAGACCGGACAAGACAGAATAACGCCGATCAGTTCATCACTGAGGATAATAATCCCTACCTGAGGTGGTGCCAATACGTGAAAATAGGTTGCAACCCCATCAAGGTTATGCACATCTTGATAATGTGATCCTAGAATTGTCAGGAGTCTCAATAACATGTTTGCCGTAACTAGAATTACTTCTGCACACCATAATGCTCCGGACCACACATTCAGAAATTGAGGTGAACCACAAGTACACCAATCAATTTTATCCCGCAATGGAGGAATTAATTTTGCATATAGGAGCCGGCTAGTGGAGATGTGATTCCTATTTGCACTGTAAATCTAAGGCTCTGAACTTGTGGCTCCCGAAGGGCAACGTTTGTGTTTCCCAACCATCACACATGAAAATTGTGGGGTCTTACATTGACGACTCGGTGTGACCCGTTCATCCCAATCAAGGCACAACCTTCGTTCTGGATGAGAGGCTAATTCAATAGATGTGAATTGCTCTATTGGCAATGCGGGGAAGGTGGATTTGGCCAAAGCTGAAATAAGATTAACAGAGAGCGTGGTGAGTAGTGGGGTATGACGGCTCACCCGACTGACTGCCACATTTTCCTTCACCAATTTTTTCATACTGAAGGCTTCCGATATCGTCACAGGCTTCATCACAACCAATGGTGTTTCCTCACCGAAGGTTTTCGGTAACGACTCAGGCATCAGTAATGGGAGCTCAGGGTAGTTTGCCATTTTAGCAGGAAATCGTAGAGGAAAGATGGAGGAAGAAGTAGATTGTAGTGGTACCTCCATGGTGTGTAAAAACCGCCTGGAGGGCGGTAGGTGGTAGAGATGCGAGCATCCAACATCATCAGTTCTGTCAATTGGAAAAGGAATAGAAGTAGTGATTTGGACATCGGTTAAGGCTTGTGGTGATAAGGGTTGAGTTTGAACAATTTGGGGTAAATTTTCAGAGGTAAGAGTTATGAACGATGAGGGAGTTGGAGAAACAGGGAGATTTGTAAATGACATTGTTTGTCATTCAATTTGAGTTGGTGAGTGTGGGCTTTCAATGAGGGGTAGCTGGATGTGTGCTTTTGTGGAAGTAGAGCTAGTGATGCGATTGTCTTGTGGGAGTACGGACGCAACGAATGATGCAATTTCTGGTTGAGGGAAGGGAAGGGAAGATGAAGAGCAGTGATGGTGCCTAGTGAAGTTGGTAGCATTCTGAGTGAGATTTGGGTTGGGATCTGCAAATGAGCTAGTGGAATCGTGGCCGAAGATGGGCTGAACATGGTGGTGGTGGAAAGCAACGGTGGAGGATGGAAAATCACAGAAGGGGATACCACAGTTGAGGAAAAATTGACTGACCAGTTTTGCTTGATTCGGTTAAACGATCGACTAATTTCAGCAAGGGAATGATGGATTTGTGCTGTAGTGGAGGCAGTGGTGGCGATTCGGTCAGTCTATTGTCGGATGGTCATCATCTACCGGTGGACGGTGACAATAACTCTCTTCACCTTGGCAACAGTAGTTTCGAGTGCGTTGAGCACTTGTGTTTCGTTAGTCAACGCATTTACTGTGTCTCAATGAAAGTACCAATGATACGTGCTTCACGGCAGTGGCTGGCCAATCGGCGTCAGCGACGGGGAGAGTGAAGGGAGAGGAAAGTTCAGGCAAAGGAGAGCTGAGGGAAAAGAGGAAGAGGGGGAAGTCAGAGAGAGCAGAGGGAGCGAGGACATAGAGGGGGGCGAGAGAGAGAGAGAAAGAATAAAGCAGAAGAGTAAATGACAAAAGCAAATATCTTTTCTCCTATTTTCTAGCAGCAGAGTGCCGGCTAATATACATATACTGGGCTGTTGCACGTGGCCCAATAACAGAACGAAATAACATTGCTCGTGGCTGTAACAGAATTAACAAAATAATAGAATAAAATAATACAATAATAGAATTTTGGCATGTAGTTGGCTGGTAGTAACTGGCTGACATGGTAGGAGGCCGATGTGGTTGTGATGTTCCCAAGGTTGAATTGATGAGCCCGTAACATGCGGAGGGAACAGAGAGAAGGTGGCAATACTAGTCGAGATCACCGAAGGTGTGGACAGCTGAGGAGAAGAGGATGCGTTGAGAGAGTACGAGGGATCGGTTAAGCAGTTGATGATTAGTTAGGCATGAGGTTGCTTGAATTGCCCCACAATTTTTGTATTTGCAAGAGATTGAGGTGAGTGACGGGTAACGCGCAGTAACTTTTAGCGGCGATCAGAAGCATTTTGGCTATATTCATTGCTGCAGAAAATCGGACGGAGGGGGGTAGAGGGAGGGAGTACTCGGGAGCTCCATTTCTGCCAATGATAAGATATTGATTCTTTCTGTTCTAACTATTTATTTTGGGACGGAGGGTGATAATTTA
>JAODPA010035937.1:0-36430 GCA_025585075.1 Nepenthes mirabilis | reverse complement strand
AATTTCTTTAAATATTTTTTAAATATTTATTTTGACAATATTTTTTTATAATAATCTGTAACGTCATAAAATTGAAGAAGATTGTCAGAGACTCGATTCACATGGGAGCAGCGTGGAGAGGATCTTATTCATCGTAGAAGAAAGGGATAAACTCCTGTGCCTTCAGATTCCAATATAGAATTCTAGGTCTTCGATTCTGTCTGGAGATCGTCGAACAGCACGCAAGGTATTTTCCGAAATCTTACTGTTAATTCTCACCACGTTTCGATTTCTTAGCGATTTGATTAATATTTGCTCCGCTAATGGTCTTCTTATCCGATCGATTTTCACCGTGTTTTGTTCATTCCTTCTAAAGATATTTTGTTTTTCGATTTTTTTCTGTCTAAGGTTCTTAATTTTCGCTGTCTAATGTTCTTCTTCGCCGATCTTTTTCAGCGAATTTGGCTCATTCCTTCTGAAGAAATTTGCTTTGGCTGCTTGTGCTTTTTGTATTTAATTGATATTTCTTTCGACATTTAATTCGATTTTTGAGTGAGTTTTTCTATTTTCTGATTCCTGTCCTCCCTCTATTCTCTCTGATGTGTGGTTTTTGAGATTTGAAACGCAGTTCTTATGATTGATCGTTTGGATTCTGTGATTGAAGTCAAATAGTTTCTCTATTTCCTCTCTCTTTGAAAGAAATATTTGCTTTTAGGCTGACATTTTCCTTTCAAATATAGTATTTAACCGAGCCTTTCTCTTGGTTCCCCTTTAAGCGTTATCCCTTCTGAGTTGTGTGCTGCTAGTATTTTTTTTCCCCATTTGCTGTTACTTAATTCTTAACGTCAGTGTGGCTTGTTCTTTCTGCTATCCGATTCATTTTTTTCCTATTTTTGTTAAAAAAATTTTTATCGTTTGATAAGAGGTTCGTCTTATTTAAGCGGTGTACTTTGTACAGGAGTGAATGCATACAGAATTATGGATAAAAGAACGGGAAATAGAGGGCAGAAGAGATCAGAGACAGGCGATGACCTGCCGGCAGATAAGCGGGCATGTAATTCATTGGAGATCAGATCAAGTTCATCAATTTCATCTCCTCAAACACGTGTGAATTCCACAAGTTCAACTGTGGAAAACAATGAAAGTGCCGACATGGAGACTTCATCCTCGTCTGCTTTGGCCTCTGGCCGATCTGAGGGTGACGGAGAAAGGGGCTCTCCATGTGGGTCTTGTGATTCTGATGATGTAAACGAGGGTGATCACAGACACGATAGTCTTCGGGAGTTTCAGCAAAGACGGTCATATGGTGATCAAGGGAAGTTTAAGAGAGTGTTATCATGTTTTAACGATGAAGTTGAGTGCTCTGGACAAATAGCTGCTCTAACTGAGCTGTGTGAACTGTTGTCTTTTTGTACTGAGAATTCGATTTCAAGCATGCTATCAGATCAATTAGCTCCGATTCTGGTTAAATTTGTGAAGCAAGAGACAAACTCTGATGCAGTACTTTTGGCTCTTAGGGCTATAACTTATCTCTGTGATGTTTTCCCACGGTCATCTGGTTCTCTTGTTAGACATCACGCAGTGCCAGCTCTGTGTGAGAGATTGACTGTTATTGAGTACTTGGATGTAGCTGAGCAAGTATGCGGCTTTGTGATCTGCTTTTTCAAAGCAGCATCGTTTTATAAAAGTTTTGTTTGAATCTCATATATACTGTGGAAAAATATAATTTAATTGCAAATCACTTGTCTTATGCAGTGCTTACAAGCATTGGAAAAAATTTCGCGCGAGCAACCAATTGCATGCATGCAATCTGGGTCAATAATGGCTGTTCTAGGCTATATCGACTTCTTTTCCACCAGTGCTCAGGTAAGCTATTGATTTACATGTATATTCTCCTAAGAAAGAGCTCCTACTGCACCGATCAAGAACTCTCTACACTTAAAAAAAAAGAAGAATTCTCTCATCTCTTTGTATTTTCAAGTTGTCTGGCTTTGAATTATTTATTATTAATTTTGTTTACTTGATGACGATCAGAGGACTGCATTGTCCACAGTCGTGAACATATGTAAGAAACTTCCTTCTGAATGCCCTGCACCCTTCATGGAGGCTGTTCCTAGATTGTGTAATCTTCTACAGTATGAGGATGCACAGGTCTGTGATGTGTACCTCTTTTCATGATTTTTTTTATGAACTTCATTTTCATTCAGTGACTTTGTTAATTGACATGTTGTCTCCAATAATTTGTTGATCTGACATCACACCTGTCTTTTCATTCCATTCGTATATTGACAGCTTGTTGAAAATGTAGCTGCTTGCTTGATCAAAATAGTGGACCGAGTGAAACATTCTCCTGATATTCTGAATGAACTTTGTACCCTAGGGCTGGTACATCAAGCCACACATTTGATAGACTTAAATAACCGAACCACTGTGAGCCAGCGTATTCACACAGTAAGCACTAGTGCTTTTCATGCTAATCGATTAGCCAATCTTCTAAGATACAGGCTCCAAGCTATTCAATATTTTTCCAACCATTTTGCAGGGTTTGATTGGGTTGCTTGCAAAACTCGCATATGGATCAGCTGATGCTGTCAGAATGCTGTTTGAGCTTAACATTGGCAGGATATTAAGGGCTATCTTATCCAGTTATGACCCTTTACATGGAATGCCTTCTCTTGCAGTGGATAAAAATTGCAACCAGGTTTTTTCTTCTTACTATTGCTTTTGTGTGCTTTATCATCTTGCAAGATTTGCCCCCCTAGATAAATTGTAGTCTAAGGGAAGTAGGCATAGCCTCCCTTTTGTGGGGCTGTTCCCCAAGTCAGGATTCAATTTTAGTTCTATGTCTATTTTGGGATGAGAAGGTTTGTTATCCCTGAAGACACAGCTGTTATCTTAAATATTGCCCACCAACGAACAACACACTAAAAACGGAGGAAAATGGGTATCTGGAATTTAGAAAATGCCAAGGCCAGGTTTCCCAATTTGACAAAACAATCTATCTCATATCCTAATTTTATAATTTGTGATTATCAACAAAGTTAATATCATTTGCTGTGAGAGATGATCAGTTTGTGCCAAAAACAGAAGACTATGCCATTCCAAGAAGCCAGAGTAGGAAGTATAATCTATACCAAAAGTAGCCCTCCTTTTTCCTTTTGCAACCAAATCAACAAAATAGAGGATAAGACTTACTGCAACAATAAAGTTGCTCCATTGCGACTTAGAGTTACGGGTTTAAACCATATAAATAGCCTAATAGCATTACTGGAGCAAGGCTATGTATGTCTAACCCTCCCTAAATCTTGCAATGCGGAAGCCTCGTGCACAACCCACTGAGCCCTTGTCAAGCAAAAAACTCACATTAATGGATTTTAGACCAACGTAAGAAACACCTCTCAAATATCAGGCTGCATCCAATAATCTGTTGTCCTCACAGTGCAAGATTAGATGATTAACATATTCCAATTGATTGTTGCATTGCAAACAATGATTTATGAAAGAAAACCCTCTGTAATCTTGTGTGTTATAGATTATCCAAATTGAGATTCATCTCTCATGAAGCTTCTGGAGCCCCCCAAAAAATATAAATATAAATATAAAATATAAAGGCATACCATCCTTCCATGATTATCACTGTTAAAACTGAGAAGAAATAACAGGAGGATGTGTGATTAACATTCATTTTACACCACCCCCACTGAAGCTGTGAGCCCACCTTTCCTCCTGGATGATACTGAGATCTTCATATCATCAGTTGTCTGATCCTCATTATTCATCCTTATGAAAATGGGGCACATCAATCTCTGATCCTTTGGAGGCCTTAGGTTGTCTTTCAAGTACATGACTTAAATCATGCCCCCCCCCCCCCCAAAGAATAGCTCACTAAGGCATCATCTAGTGCCCACTGCACTATATTCCCTCCAATGGTGATCCAGAGCTGGACATCATGATTTTTCTATAGAAGATTCTAGCTTTTTATAGGAATTGCAAGAGTAGACATTGGAAACCCCCCAACTCTCACAATATCTTCATCAACCAATGAGGCATTTGGACCTGACATTTTATGAATTAATTTTTCCACCAAGGACAGATTTACAGCCTTCAGTGTTCGTGACAATATCTCAGTGACATGGGCCAATTCATTCACCCTACATCAATGCCCACCCCACCACTATCGATGCCCATGCTAATAGTGTTGGTGCCCTTGCCGATTCCCATAGTATTGTCATCCATGGGAGATCCGAAAGTGGAGAATGCATAGCATTCTCTGGGCACATCGGATCCAAACCACATGCACACTTCGTACGGCTTGTTAGGAGCCCATGCTGCACACTGCTCTGCAAGTGTCACCTTGTCATCACCTTGACTTATGCACCATGTCACTGGGCAAAGGTCTTGGATCGGTTCTCACCACCTTCTCCCTCCCCACTTCACCTACGAAGAAGGCCAGCACTAGGAGGGCAGATTTTTCACAGAATCACTAAGAGATAGATGGGACTATGGGATAGCCTGGTTGCTGTTACTCTCCTTGTCCATGCTGAAGGGTGTGGATTATTCTTGTCATCCTGTATATGAACACAGAAAAGGAAGGCAGCAGGAAAACATTGAAAGATGCAGAAGTGTGGGGATGGTGTAATTTGTATGAGCCTCATCTAAGTTATCTAGTGGACAATGACTGTATGTTGGATACAATTGGGGGAAAAAGAAGCATGAAGGCAAGAAGTCATGCCTCATGGAATGTTTCCCCTCTCTCCTAAACGGTGCTACATTTTCTGTTCTCCTTTTTAGGCAATGGTTGTTAAAGTTTTGTTTCAAGGACATGTTTAATTCTTGTATCTTCAAGAGAAGATAAGTGATTCATTTATAAGATGTCATCACTGATTAGTGAGTACAACTGAGGGTTTGTGTCAAGATGCTTCATTTTTGGTATAAAGGGGAGCCATGTCCATCTCTTTTCATCTCATGGGTTACGTTGATAGATTGAGTTTTTACTCGTAATTCAGAATATTCTGCCTGTCTTGTGTTGTTCCTTTTTGAAAACTTTCTTATTGATAGGGATGTTGCTCTCCTTCAATATCCAATTTGTAATACTTTAACATAAAAAATATGAGGAGTGATTTGAAAGAGCAATTTTTGTTTTTGCCCACAAAAGGTCGTCTTTCAAATACTTTATTTGGTACAAAGCGATGAAGCACGGACGCCAACACAAGACACAGATACGATATAACACTGACACGCTATTTTATAAAAATTAAGAATATGATACGTTGGGGACATATAAACAAAAATTATGATTTATAATTTTTTTAATTGATAAATACAACTATTTTATACTTAATTTGTGAGTTATCACATTCATTTATGATGAAAAATTAAATCCTTACTCCACCAAAAATTAGCTATGTTATCGTTTTCATTTGTTTCACCTCCGTATTCATCTCATTTTTTCTGGACTCTTAACTTTATAACTTTATATCCTATGAAAATTTTGTTAAACAAAGCGTCGCTTATTATGGAAAAAGAAGCCTCTCTTGACTAATATTTCTAAGGAGTGAGGACTTTTAACAAAACTAAAAGAGAGAGGTACTGTTTTAAGTTTTTAAAATTACAAAAACAGCCCACATTTTTTTAAAATTTACAAAATGGCTCATAATTTTTAAAAAATTACAAAATTACTCAAAATATCCAAAACGCGTCCAAAATATGTCAGGACATATCTGAAGCGTGTTAAAAATGTGTCGGACAAAAAAGATAAATTATCACGTGTTGGAGCATGTCCAACACGTGTACGGGACGTGTCGGTGTCTGATACATGTCAGACACCAGTACTTTGAGTCCAAAAGAATGTACGTGCTAGTTTGGTACGGAGGGAGTATATGCTGCTCCGTCTAGTATTCTAACAGATCCTTCTGAGGTCTTATTATCATTGTTGTGTAAAGATATGATATATTCATTCTTATTTCAGATAGGATAGCAACTTCTTCATGTATCCTTTAATTATGCTTGATTGCATTGATTTATTGAGTGCTATTTTGTTTTGCGTTAGGTTCATGAAAGTCTGAAGTTGTTAAGTGAGCTACTTCCACACGTCTTCAGAGATAAAGAGGATCAACTATTGTCAAGCAAGGAAAGAATTTTGGTGGATCAGCCTGATGTATTCCTGAAGTTTGGGTTGGATGTTCTCCCTGTTCTGATTCAGGCAAGATTTATGATGTGTAATTCACAAAAGCTTTCTTTGTCGCATTTCCACTCCTTGGTAATGATTTCCTCATCCTGTTGCAGTTGGTTAATTCTGGTGCAAATTTATATGTTTGCTATGGATGCCTTTGTATCATCAATAAGTTGGTTTATTTCTGCAAGCCTGACACCCTTCTTGATTTGATTAAGAATATAAACATTTCAAGGTGAGGGAATCATAGCTGACTGGAGCTAAAAAAGCTAAAAAAATTTTGTTTATATTGATTGGTATTTTTTATTTTTTTTCATGGATCACATGGCAGCTTCTTGATAGGAGTCTTCACACGAAAGGATCATCATATTCTGATACAAAGTCTACAGATTACTGAAACTTTGCTGCAAAAGCTTTCTGCTATGTTGATGGGTCCGTTTGTAAAGGAAGGCATTTTATTTGCTATTGATGCCCTACGCATGCCAGAAAAGTGCTCACAGTTCAGGTTTTCTGTAATTAGTGGCATCCAGCCATCATTTGACTTGAGCCAGAAGTTCTCTGAGGGGGAGGTCTTGAGTTGCTTATGCTACGCTTATGATGTTGCTCAGCCTGTGTCCTCATCAGAATCAAGAACATGCAAGCTTGACAAAGATTGTGTTCACACTATTGCCAATCGTATATGTACAGCTTACTTCACTGCAGAACTGCATAGCTCAGAGAGCATAATGACTAATATACTTCAAAATCTTAGAGACATTTCTTCAAGACTAATGAATCTTATAAAAATCTCTAGGAGCAATGATTCATGTGCCCAGCATGATGAGGAGTTCTCCAGTATATTGCAGCAAGTTATGGTCCAACTCAGTGGTGCTGAACCCATTTCAACCTTCGAACTGATAGAAAGTGGGATTATAAAAGCAATGGTGAATTACCTGTTGGATGATCTATGTTTAGAAGAAAAGGTTGATATTCCTGATACATCAACTCATTTTTGTGGTTTTCACAAAAGATTTGAGGTGTTTGCCAGAATCCCGTGTTTTTCATTCAATCTAATCTCAGACGATCTTCCTCTGTCATTGCTGGTGCGGAAATTACAAGGTGCATTATCTACAGTGGAAAGTTTTCCTGTCCTAGCAGGCAATGTGGCCAAGCTAAGAAGGTCTTATGCTACTGTTCCAAATGGAAGGTGCATGATGTATCCATGTCTTAGAGTTCGTTTCCTGAGGGGAAAAGAGGAGACAGGACTAGGTGATTACTCTGCAGATATAGTGACTGTTGACCCTTTTTCTTCTGTTGAGGCAATTGAACGTTATATGTGGCCCAAAGTCAAAGGAAAGAGACCTGAGGGTGGAAAATCTTCTGCTCAAACTCACGGACAAGAGGAGGTTATACCCCTTCAAGTTCCTTCAAATACTATTTCCATTCAAGGCTCAAGTCCACATCTAATGGAGGCAGATAGCTTGTGCTCTGATTTGCCTGAGATGCAGGTCTGCTTCTTCCTTGGGTTTGGTCTTAGGTTATATTCCACAATTATGGATGGGTATTTGCACATATGGAAAAATTTTATGGCTATAAAGCACTTTCACATTTGAACAAGGAACCTTAGTCTCTGTCGTTCCACTGAAACAGGAACAAAAAGAAAAAGTATTTGAGAGCAGTGCCGATTAGAAATATATATATATATATATATATTTTGAACTTCATACCCTGCCTAAGGAAAAGGATGCACCAACATGTGAAAGTTATTCTATTCGTCTTTAACATTGCTACAGTTTCTGCAAAAGAAAAATGAAAAAAATAACTTTGAAATTTGACTTTGTGCAGGAAGACAAAGATTATATATCACATTCTGCATTGACCGACAAAGCCAACATAAGGCAGAGAACTCTTGATGAAACAAACTCATCAGATGAAGCTCATGTTGTAAGCTTATCACTGCTTAACTCTTTTTGCATAGTTGCCCTGAAGTTGTGTCGATTAGGATTGACGTATTTTAGACCAAATACCAATATTCTATTGATTGATGTGAATTCTTACGGAAAACTTTAGTGAAAATTGATACCCAATGCTGAGTAAACTATGATTCTTGTGTACATAGAATAAGGCTTGGAAGGCTTTGAGACAGTACAGTGTTATAGATGGAGGTGCTGGTTTGTTTCTTAATCCCCTCCTATAGATACTATGCACTTAACATGCTACTTGTTATGTTTCAGAGCTTTGCTTCGTCAGATGCAGATGCTAAGATGAGAAATGAGTTCAGGCAAAATGGTAAGTCATGGTCCAGGTTTATAACTGCTTTTTGGGCTTAATCTAGGTATATAATTAACAATATATTGTTTGTTTCTAATCATAAACTTTAAAACTAGGTTTCGTCCTAGGTTTCCTAATCAATATCTTCAAGATACCTCTTTATTTTATCCCCTGATATTCATTCATGTAATTTATAAATTATCATTTTTCCTCTGGCCACAGCAACTTGCTCCAATTCCCCATCCAGCAGTGAGGAAGGTGTGAAGACACGCTACTCTGGTGTCGCATGTGGTACTGAAGAGGGTTTGCCAAAGCTGGCATTTTATTTTGAAGGGTTACAGTTGGATTACTCATCGACATTATATCAAGAGATTCTCCGAAGACAAATGAAGTGCCAAAATGGCCTCTATAATGGTGAAAAATTGTGGAGTGAGATATACACAATAACTTATAAAAGTGCATCTGAAACTGACGTAGGAATTAAGAAGGAACAGTCTCGCCTGTTTGAAAATATGGCATCAGATAAAGTTAGGCTGTATCGTCAGTATTTTCCCTTTTTCTCTGGCATATTTGTTGGAGAACTTGTTACTGACTTGGAAATGTCAAGTCCTACTAGGGATATACTATCTCTACTCAAGTGCTTGGAAGTGATGAATAGGTTTGCATACCATTTAATGTCCTATGAAAAAGTAAATGCTTTTGCTGAGGGGAAGATTGACAATTTGGACAGTTTGAAAGTAGTAGTTCCTACATTGCCTCAGAATGAGTTTGTAAACCGAAAGTTGACAGAAAAATTAGAACAACAGATGTGTGATCCTTTGGCTGTTTCTGTTGGTGCCTTGCCTTTGTGGTGCACGCAGTTGATGTCTACATGCCCATTTTTATTCAGTTTTGAGACAAGATGCAAATACTTCCAGTTAGCTGCATTTGGTCGGTCACAGGTTCAGTCTCAACCATCATCTGATGATGATTCAGGTGTTCAATTCGACAGGAGGCCCATCAATGGTGATCTCTCGCGTAAAAAGTTTTTGGTCTGTCGAGAGCGCATATTGGACTCTGCTACCCAAATGATGGATCTCCATGCCTCTCGCAAGGTGGTCCTTGAAGTGGAGTACAGTGAAGAAGTTGGTACTGGTCTTGGTCCAACACTTGAGTTTTACACTTTAGTCAGCCATGAGTTTCAAAAGGCTGGCTTGGGCATGTGGAGAGTAGACAGCACAGCTCCTACATGCAGTTCAAGCATGCTGCCTTCATATTCTGGCATTGTGGCATCTTCTTTGGGACTTTTCCCTTGTCCGTGGTCTCCAACATCAAGTACATCAAATGGAATCGAGATCTCTGAAGTGTTGAAAAAGTTTGTCCTCCTAGGGCAGATCATAGCGAAGGCTCTTCAGGATGGAAGAGTGCTGGATATTCCCCTCTCAAAAGCATTTTATAAACTTATCCTAGGAAAGGTAATCTCGCTATTTCAATCGATGCTTTTGGTTTTTCTTTGCATTGTGCCATACTTTAACCCCTCCTCCTCTCCTGTGGAGATGAGTATCAAATTCTAATTAATTACCTGCATTTGTGCTCTTTTCCTTGCAGGAACTGAATCTTTATGATATTCAGTCATTTGACCCCGCGCTTGGGAAAACTCTGCTCGAGTTTCAAGCAGTCATTGAAAGACAAAAAATTTGGAAGCTTGCATGTGGACAAAATGCTGCATTTGAAGTTGAACTCGATTTAGGATTTCGAAACACAAGGATTGAAGACCTCTGTCTTGATTTTTCTCTTCCTGGATACCCTGATTTTGTCCTTGCCTCGGGGGTAGATCATGCAGTGGTTAGAAGTCTCTGGTTTTTTGGTCTGTTTCCCATTCTCTGGTTTAGGTGGCTCATGGTGACACATTTACCATTTACATGACCTGTTTTAGGTGACCATTGACAACTTGGAGGAATATGTATCGCTGGTTGTGGAAGCAACCCTCTATGGTGGGATATCTAGGCAAGTGGAAGCTTTTAAGTCAGGATTTAATCAGGTTTGAGCTTGTTCCGCTGAGTCATGGACTATTTAGCTGATAAACACTTATGATCCCACTAAAATTGTGAAAATGAATTACTTTTTCAGTTGATCATTAGGGTTTCGTAAATGACCTTGCTGGACAAAATTCTGGCTAAGCTATTCGATACAATCTCAGTAGCCCAGGAGGACAATTTTTGACGAAACTGCAGTAGCTGATAAATTATAGATTGGAGAAGTTTATACTTTTTGTTATATTTAATTTATTTTTCAGGTTTTTCCCATTAACCATCTTCATATTTTCACTGAGGAGGAGCTTGAGCTTTTACTCTGTGGAGAATGTGATCCTTGGGTGGTATGTACATTGATTCCCTCATGATTTTTTTTTTTTTTTTTCAACTTAAGAATGTTTGATTTTACCTCCTTTAAAATCTGTTATGGTTGTGTTTATAGCCCAATGAGCTGTTGGACCATATCAGGTTTGATCACGGATACACGGCTCGCAGTCCTCCAATCATCAATGTCAGTATACCTTTTGGTTTATGTTTTTCTGTTTGTTGTATCAAAATTTCATAGGTTTTTTCCCCTGCGGACTATTAAAAACAGAAAATGGTACAAATAAAAGTCCAAAACACAGACTACTAAGGTAACAATGACTGCAACTGATGATGCCCGTGCTCTATGAAATATTTATATGATGGAATGGGCAAAAAACCAGACCTTAATAAACAATAAAGATTTGAGTCTTACTAAGTAGGGTCAGTAAACAAAACTAAAACCAGAATCCACATGCAGACATATTATTGAGTCTAGGTTTATGGCTAACCTGGTTAAATTTTGGAAATGTTCACTCTATGAATTTCAGTTGCTGGAAATCATGCAAGAGTTTGACTATGAGCAGCAACGAGCATTTCTACAGTTTGCAACAGGTGCACCTCGGCTACCTCCTGGGGGTTTGGCTGCCCTTAGTCCAAAGCTGACCATTGTGCGAAAGGTTTGCATCATTTGCCATCAGCTTCATCATTTCTCACACAAATTTCCCTTGTTCATATAAGTTATTTTTCCTGCTTCGAACAGCATTGTAGCAACTCGATTGATGCAGACCTGCCAAGTGTCATGACCTGTGCTAATTATCTGAAGTTACCACCTTACTCTTCAAAGGTGATATTTCCTATGCATGAAATCACATCTTCCATTATTAAAATTTACACCTTTCTTCTTTCTTTTGCCTGTTTATGTGGTCCTGATGGTGTAACTCTCTTTAAGCAGGAAAAGATGAAAGAGAAGCTCTTACATGCCATAACTGAAGGACAAGGATCATTTCATCTCTCATAATGTGACTTTTAACAGGTACATGGAAATTGTGAATTTGTAATTATTAGATTAGAAGATGCTGGGTGTATATATATATATAAAAGATGAATGTTGGCGTGGGGTTGGCTGTGACTAGAAGATGATGTGTACAGCAGGTGGAGCTTTCTCCTCCTCCGTGCTGATTTAGTGGTGGTGTATATAGAAGGTATAGATAGGTCAACTTTAGTTTAATGGAAGTTGTAAATGAAAAAGGACAGGAATTTCATACATGATTGTGCCCCTAGAATGCCCAATTCTCAAATCTAAACACAGTTTACCGATGGTCTCAGACCGTTCGATCAATCTGTCTGTCTCATTGTTTATCTTTTCCCTTAGTGATTCTCTCCTCCCCCCCGCACATGCTTCTCCCTGTCTAAATTGCTACCGCATGTCTTTTCCGTTCTTTGCATTTTCCAATTCCATCAGACCTATTTGTTCATAAAACCGTTCGCTCGATGGCAGCCTTTTTCTGGAAAGTGTGACAAAGGAATGGAGCCGGAGGAGTGGCTCTTAAGTCGCCCAAATTGAAACGTTCTAGACTCAGATTACAGATAGGAGACACCATATGTGCTCAAATTTAGTCTTCTGGTTGTCCATTGAGCATAGAGTATTGCTGGAGGATAAATCTTGAAGCAACAGTAAAATTATTCAATTAGAGACCACGAGTTTAAATTAGAAAAAATAATCTCACTGCAATAACACTATATTTGATCTCCCAAAGCTTGAAATTGAGGGTGCCTAGTATACTTGGCTACCTTTTAGTGAGTGAAGGGTTTTTATTTTTTCTTGCATGATGTTATCCTTAGGGAGTTGGTCGTTTTACATTTTTAACGGTGACGGTTTCATTTTGATAATTTTGAGGGATAAGATTATAATATTAGTTTGATATATATTAATATGCTATAATCTTAAACCGTTGAAATATGAGCAAGATAATGTGGTGATGATATGGGAAGAGGTATTTTTAATTTTGAATAATAACTCATTTCAAAAAAAAATTAAAGACTAAACTTTATCCCCCCCCTCCCCCAAAAGAAAAAAAATTAATTTATTTCTAAAGTTTTTGTGTTCCATAAATTTGAGTTGTTTTACGGATTAGGGAGTCACGAATCGGATTTTCATGTTGGGTCGATTTAATGCGGATTTGGTTTTCATATTCTTGAATCTGAATCCCGCGTAACGTAACTGTAAACAATATGTCAGAGGACGGTAAGAATTGTTTGTACCGTATATCCTTCAACATTCAAATTAGAAATTTTTTCAATAGTATAGAAAAATGCATTGATGATATATGTAGCAGTGGATCAAGCGTTTAGATGTGTCAAATTTATGGATGGTTTAGAGGTGCCCTTAACAGAGGAGTGTCTTAAATCCACTCTCTGTTGAGGGGCGTCTTAAGAGGCGGAAACTGTACGACCGTCGTAGACATTGTCGGGTTACTTCTGAGGGATGACTAGACATTTGAATAGATTTGTTTGGATGAAGTCCTGAGGGATTTGACCATTTGGTAGAAGAGATGGATTCTTGGAGGACTTAGGAGACAATGCCTTCATAAAGTCTTAATCCCTTTTCTCCTCTTCCCTCCTTGGCCTCTTCTCTATTGAATCTCATTTTGGATTCTCCTCCCAGCCTCTCCTCCCTTTTGTCTATGAGAGCATCATTTTATAATGTTGGGATCGTTGTAATAATGCTTGTTTGTTTTGCTTGTTTATGTCCATTCCTGTAACCTCCTTTGGATTAGTTTCGAGTCTATAAGGCTGCCGATTATAATGTAATATGTAAACCGAAATTAACCGCAGCGTCTGGGCCAGAGTTGTTGGGCCGCGGGGCTATCATTGGGCCGAATCAGTAAGGGTTGCTGATTGAGGCCTGCATGGACATTTTTTGAGTTTTCAATTATACTAAATTTTATCGAACATTTACTTGATTCATGGACCTTCTTGAGTTAGGTTTACTAAACCCATCAAAAACTATTTTAAAAAATGTGTTTTCTAGGTGTAAGAATTTAAAAATAAATAAAATTTTGTTTTTAGAAATAAAATAAAATAAAATGTAACAAAACTAGGCTTCAATCATGAATCTTAGAAATCTTATCTCAAGCTGTGGTTGGTTTAGAAAATCCACCGCCGCCACCACGGCCCCCCAGCACCCATACAACAACCATCCCAATTCAACACTCGTCCATCACCACCACCCAATAATCCACAAGACCACACCCTTTTCTTTCTCCGCCACCAAAGAAAAACAGAAGCAGCTTGCATACGACACGACCAATCCACTCAAATCCCACTTTCCTTAGCCGACTCCCCCGATCTCCTGGACGTCTCCGCCGCCAAAACCGGCCATACCCAGCATCCCAATAACATCATTACGTTAATGCTACGCTCAAATGATCTTCCCCATGTCAAGGTCTTGAGCGCCGTCGTCAGCCACCAATGGTGACACTGGCCCATTGGAGGCCATGCGGTTGTTCAATTCGGGGATCAAGACGCTCCGCTGGGACACCACGGTGGTGGCTGACTGAGAGCTGGACGTGCTGCTTTCAACGCCAGCTGTGCCAATAACGGGGATGTGAGGAACTTGTTGAAGTGGTCTACAAAATGCATGGGAGGAATGCTGTGCCTGATATTGACTTTAAAATGCGATGATTGTGCGCTTAGGTTGATAGAGAGGATTTGCGTTGTGTTAAAGATGATTCTAAACAAGAAAATTAGATACTGCAGCTAATATTGTGCTAAGAACTGCTTTCTTGAGGAAGGATTTAGAGATGGCTGCTTGCATGGAAGCAAATCATAGATGAAAATATCGGTATTGCATATATAAAGTAATATATATCGGTATTTGATATATTAAAAAAA
Source organism: Nepenthes mirabilis (assembly GCA_025585075.1). Taxonomy (NCBI): domain Eukaryota; kingdom Viridiplantae; phylum Streptophyta; class Magnoliopsida; order Caryophyllales; family Nepenthaceae; genus Nepenthes; species Nepenthes mirabilis. The sequence continues at coordinate 21,817 of JAODPA010035937.1, read as the reverse complement.
AATTAATGAAAATCATAAACTAATAAAACCGATACGGCTGATGTATCGAATTCAAATATATCATCCATACAGCAATATATCGTGATATTGCCGTAGTATTGGGACACCCAATACCTAACACTGAGACATATCAGCTGATATTTCCATTTATAAAGATGGAATATCATTAGAATTTATGTAGAGATGTACTCGAGAATGCTTACAAACAGCAAGCCTTGAATGCCACACAAGACAGGAAGAGGAAGAGGGAGAGAGCAGCAGAGGCTTTTGAGTTTCGGGTTGGAGTTGCCCATCTCGTATACTGGGAGTGAATGGAGGCTTGAATCTGATAATGAGACATATCAAACTTTGGTTAAAAGTTCGTATGAATTCTAGATAGTGCTTAATTTTCTGAAGGGGGGAAATATAGAAAGGATCTATCTACCCTTAAAAAAGAAATGTCCAAGAATTTTACAGCTGAAAAGCTTATGGAGTGCATCAGAAATATGATAACTGATTTTTTCTGCATGTAATAATTGTGAATGTAGGCATTGCAGATCTGAGATCTCGAAGAAAACAAGAGGAACAGCAACGCAATAGGAACGCTACTGTTGAAGATCAAGACTTTATGAATATACTCATAAGCAATGCTTTTTAGATAATTTATTCGTTACCATATTCACCACATACAAAGTCTAAATAATACATATTTACAGAAATGACAACTGCAATTCATGTTCGTCTTTGCGAATAGAAAATGTGACAACACTCGTAGGTGATGCTTGGTCGTTGGGAATAGAACGAGTATTTTTGAGAATAAATATTATTAGAATAAGTTGAGAAAAAGTACTGCATTTGGTTAGCATGTGAAATAAATGTTACCTCCGAAAATAAGGTGAGATTGTCACCACGGTGGCCAGAAAAGGGGTTGGGGAAAAAGTTGTCCCAGTGATCGGTGTCGACCACTAGTGTCAGTGGCAGATGGCCATAGATTGGGGCTGTGGGTGGGGGCAGGTGAGGTGATCAATATCCTCAATTGTCAAGGATAAATAAACCCACCTTTTACATAAAACTAGTTACTCTCAATTTTCTATTAAAAAATATTCTTGGGTAATATCAGCCATTAATCAAACACGCCCCTAGAGAAGAATCTGATGCAGCCAACCAAGAATACTACATTTCTTTTGAAATCTTAGAATCCAAAATGAATGCCTTGCTCCCAATAACGTGTTCATACTTAGCTGTTACCCTCACTCAACATGTCAATTTAGTTGACAGCTGAAGATAAGTGACTGTGCGGTTGTGTTTTGACATGTAGAAATGGGAATGACGCACCTTTAGAGTTGCACTACGACACTGCTACACAATTTTGGAAGGAAAATATGTGCAAAACTTGACCGTATCTTTGATGTGCCGGACTTCAAGCTCTAGCTCTTGACGATTGACTTCGTGAATAAGATGATGAGAGCACCTGCAACAGAGATTTCTGATTATTATTGAGGCAGTGTAGTGTCAGCTAAAACATCGTGTTTTCTTTAATGGGTCGTCGATCTGATGAGCTCTGGTAATCAATAAAAAGACTCTACTCATAGATGAAAATATCGGTATCAGTCATGGCCGTACGGTATCGGACATATCGAATAATATGTATCGACATTGGATATATTAGAAGAAAAAATTCTAAGAATCGTAATCTAATAAAGTATTATCGACCAATATATCAGTCAAATATCGGATATAATAACCAATATATCCCATATTATTACCGATACTGCAACATACCATGATATTATCGATGTATCAGAAAATGTCATTATCACAGGGCCCGATACTGATATATATCGGCCAATATATTCGTCACTCACCATTATAAAGAGGATGACTATTACCAGAGAATATCAAGCAAAAGAGGATGCTTCCGTACATGCTTAACAGCAACATGTATAGGGAACAGGATGTCATTTGGAAAACAAAGTAAGATGTCTTGAATTAGGGGCTCCTTTCTTCATCACGGTATCCTTGACCAGATGAGTTAGATATGTATTTTACATAGACACCAGCATTTAAGAAATGGACCAGAGAAAGAAAGAAGATGCAACAACCACATCTACAAGAGGGGGATTTGAGGCGGAAGAAATTTGAAAAAAGACAGCACAGTGCACGAGACTTCCTGAAAGGTTAGATGTCACAGTCTTCACCCTCGTAGTACACAGAGGCAAGCAAAGGAAATATAGTGGGATTGATAAGAATAGCATGCCATAATCTCTCTGTAGTCCGTAAACTTAAACCAATTTCTGATTTTAGGGAGCTGTAAATATGTTCTTTATGTGGGAACTGGAAACTTTTCGCATTAGATTCAATGTACCTGATATGTCCTCGGTCCCTTCTTAATTAGAAAACCAACACTATTCAAGTTATCCACAAAAGTATCAATATCAGGGACTCTTAGGCCAATCCTGTCTGCCAAACTATATATTTCCTGGAAAATGAATATGAGAATATAAACCGCCTGGTAACTGCAGATCAATTTACAAAAAAGAAGCTGCAGTATAGCAAGTGTTCATACTGCAATTGAAAAGCAATCTTTCTCGTCCAACTCTGATTGCTTGTTGAGGGCATTTAGGAAACGTTTTGCTTCCTTTTGTTGACTCATGCCTCCACTCCGACCGAAATCAACAACACCATGCTCATCTAGATACTTATCATACAAGGATTCTTTCATGATTTCAACCGCATCCTGCAAACATAAAATGGTATCAACTATCATGTTAAGGATCTGAGACTTTCAAATAACACTAACTTGACGAACAAATGTTAGCACTGAAAGATGAATCTCAACTATACTGTTTCAAATCGATATGTCTTCTAGTTTTCACAGGTAATATGTTTGTGGACTGGTTCGGGTTGCATTTCAACAAAAGAGGATATCAACTCTGAGAGATACATATCTCTATGAACTGCTATGATGCTCTTGGGAAATCTGATTCTTTATAGGATCAAATGGTCTTCCCTGTGCAAACTATGATATTTGACATGAATGGGAACTGCCCAATCATCACTCCTTTTTATTAGAAAAAATTCCAAAATCTTTTCTCCACATGTTTTGAATGGATCTATACAGAAATAAATCACAAAAATAGCTAAAACAGCTGAAAATCAAGTTCAGTTTAGGTAGGGAATTGACAACATCAGATGCTATAAATGAGTTAATACTACTAACCAAATTTATGTAAGGTAAAGACTATACATGTAATCTTCTATTTTTGAAGAATTCCATGATCTTTAGTGCAATATATAGATTTTCTGAAAAAGATTCTCAAGTAACATATTCTCAGAGGGTAATGTAACTTGTAGAGCAACAATAATCAAAGGTGAATGACTTGCAAATCTAAAGATTCCTGTTTTACATTTTCTCAGGACACATTGACTGGAATGGATCCCCAAAATCAATTGGACTATGATTCCTAGCTTCTAAATTGTGTCAGTTGAGAGAAGGTTTGCCATTCAAAAAGCATAAATTTTCAGTTCATAATTTTTGAAACAACAATCATAGAAGATTTCTTAATCTAGTAACTCTATCTTCTTCTCAATTTTTTTTTTGTCCTCTTCAATCTCCTATCTTTTTTTCTATTCTTTTTGCTTTATTTTCCTTTCCTTTTATATCAAGCAGTTACCAATGCATCTTGCTCTGTTATTTCTTCTCTCAAGTCAACCCGAGCTCGAGCTTCTGCCAGCCTTACTAGACTTTCTAGCTGCCTTGCTGTTATTGGTGTACCATCAGCTGAAGTATTATGATCTCTCAGCTTTAAGTAAAAATTTTGTAGGATTTCTGCAGCAGATCTTGACATCCTGATAAATTAGCATATTGAGTGTTAAAATAGACTTGCCAGTAATAAACTCTTTTAGTAGGGATTATTTAATTCACCTTGGAAAGACATAACTTCTTGCATAAGCAATATATTTTCGGAGAAGTGGAACAGGCAACGGTACAAATTCTCTATCCTTCTTCGGATCTAGTCTCAATCTTGATATTAAAGAGCCACTTCTTGCTCTCACGTCTATTTCTCTATCTGTCTGTGATGCTGCATTTGGGATTACGATGTTAGACAATTTTTCACAATTGGAAACTTAAATTTGATAAGATGCAAACAGCACCTCTGCAGAGTCTTTTAGCTACAGAAAAATGTTCCCTGTGTTTAGAATGAAGCTGCAAGACAAAAGCTTATGTTGGCCATCTCCACAGAAAACATGGATTACATCATAAATTACATGCATGATGATAAAGCTTCTTGCACTAATATGAAATCTCATGCAAATACCCAGAGTAAGCTGACACAGAGATTTAAACTCATCGAAAGTATTGGATAGTATGTAGTACACCACAGGATAATTCAACTATAGGATTTTGTTATAGAAGACAAATTTTAACACCATGGTCCAATCCTTGCATGAACCTTTAATCAGTAATCATACCTCAATGCAAGAAAATAAATTACTGCTATTACTTGTCCTCTTGCATCAAAGGAGATGCAAGGCCCAGAAAAGAAACAGAATCTATCAGTAACTAATCAGGTCCAGTGGAATCGTCAACAATAGCATCTTTGCTATTCGAGCAGAGTTTAAGAAATGCTAGAGAAGAAATTATACCTTTAGTTTCATTTACATGTCACATAGAAATATGAGTTTGTTACAATTATTTTTTGCTTCAAGTCAAAATCCACCTTCAGGAGTCAATATTTCAAAAACTTGGCAATTCAGAATCATGCAGTTTTACATACAACATAAACCCTCAATTAACCTATTGGATGTTTCTTTTATCTTTTTTTTCTTCTATTGTTGGGGGGGGGGGGGATAGTGCTCATCATCATCTGATTAATCTTTGAAAAGAATGAACTGATATATAGTTATAAGATAAGAGCACTTACTGACATAATGTGCTCTGAGACACGCTGATCCTGTAGTTCATCAGGGTTATCAAGCAATATGAAAACCAAATCAAAGCGTGAAAGCAGAGCAGCACTCATCTTCAAGTTTTCGTTAACAGTTTTTACACGGCTGCAATTCACAATTCCACATAAATGGTAATACAGAAAAATTTGCAGGATTTACTTACTACACATGGATTGCATGACAAACTTCAATGTACTAGGAAAGCTATTAAAATATTATTATCCCTAAAAGTATTTCATTGACAATCAAGTCATAAAAGAGTATGGTTGTTATTTTTTCCTTCTTTCTCTTCTTCTTTTAGAGCTTGGAATTAGAGACATGTCCCATTCTGGATTGACAAACAAAATGAAATCAGAAATTTTCCAAATAATAACATGAATAGTATGAAGTGTACACTACTAGACATTTGTTAAAAAATTCAATGTATACAGAGAAAGCATTTTCACATGCAATAATCATAATGCAAGCTAGGGGAAACTTGTAAGAAGTATAACAAAGCTACAATGTTGGAAAATAAGAGAAGAATAGGATCATATGAAAGAAGAAAATGAAATAAATAACACATACAATCTAACAAATTGGGCAAGAGCACAGATATAATATCTTATTATACAAGGCTGATAGCAAAAATGCAAAACACCCTTGATAAGAAATAAGAAGACACACATGTTAACTAACAACTATCGGACATTAAACCACCAAAATCATAACTCACACCAGACCGGCCCATTATATGGGATTCTGACATGGGTCTAAGATAGTCGGATATATACAATCTTATCCTTACATTACAGAAAAATTATCTCCATAAAAATCATAACTGACACACCAATTCATAAATTTACTTGTAATGGCCACCAGCGGGATTTGCAGCAGCTAATATAGAAGTGCGAGCTGATAAACTTGCAAGAAGTCCAGCCTTTGCAACAGACACACATTGTTGCTCCATGGCTTCCAATAGGGCCTAGGGATAAAATTCAATAAGACATGGTTATCAAATATCAAGTGTTTTAAAAAGAACCCAAACATTACCCCCACTTTGTCAATTTTTCCAAAGAAAAAAACCCAGATATTACTCTCTATTTTGAATGCCAGACTTTATCATGTGTCCATTAACTCTAGCCATTGTACATGTTTCACACCCAATTAATTCAATTCCAGTGAACCCCACATGATATCTAAATTGAATTCAATTAGACACAATTATGAATTTGATATAACAAGTTACCGCAATTTTTTGGTAGGATAACTGAAATCAAGAAAAGGTCCCTCTCTCTCTCTCTCTCTCTCTCTCTTACAAGTGTACATGAACAAAGTGCATATTCAGGCTAATTGCAATGGAGGTGGGCCAATTGGCAAGATTATAATGTCAATTGGCCATCTGTGGTTTTTAATTCATCACATGATATTTCACAAACATAGATATCTGAATGAATTTAGACCTCAAAACTAATTTCCAAATGAATGACATTTAAAGCATTAACCTATTTGAATACCCTTTCCTCACACAACCATTAAATTTGACACTAAAGTTAATGGTTTTAATTGCAGCTAGGGGGGCTATTTTGGATAGTTGGTTGGCACTTGATTTTATACCAGATGTACCAAATCCTTGATAATATATAGGCTCTGGTTCCACGGCATAGAAAGAATTCTTGGAACTACTGGAACTATTCTCAATATTAATTGCTTTTGACTCTACCATGTGTGCTGATGTTTTACCCAGTAGAATAATTCCTTTTCTTCAGAGATATCAACAGTTCTTGGTGAACACTAAACCTGCTCCTGGCTGGGTAGCCACCACTGATCTACCACTCAATTACTAGACTTATCAATGTTGTCCCCCCACTTTCTTCTATTGGTAAAAAGAGATCGCTTGAATCATGTTTTACTTCTACTGGTACCCATCATGTGTTACACTGCTACTGTTGTCAATGTTGTCCCCCCCCCCCTTTCTTCTGTGGAAGTGACAGTTGACTCTAGAGGCATAATCCTATGTTGCCTGAAGAACAAGATTTGTAATTGGTTAACATGCCTCCTCAATATATTGCATACAATTTAGCATCCTAATTCAATATCTAATTAAGGAACATGATCACATCAAACTAGGTATGGGGTGCTAGTAGCCATGTGGTTGATCAGCTTTAACTGCCATTGTAAGGGGGAGGGGGAAGGAAAGTGGTGGCTGATTGTCAATTTGATGATTGGTAAAAGCAAGCCTGGCGAGATAGAGCTACTCCACCGTGAAAATGTAGTTTTATAGTGAAAAATGACACGACTTACACAAAGCGGCAATAGAGGCCAGGGACCTCTTTAGTCAGGCAAATTAGTTACTTGTTTTCATTTTCCAGTTTTCTTTTTCTTTTCCACTTTTCCTATTTTTCCTAAAATGTGTGTTCATTTATTGTTGTTAGAAGCGTATATACTTTACCAAGCTAAACTTTATGAATATTTGTTAGCAAGCACCAATCATTTGACATGTGATTGAAGTTGTTAATCAAATAAATTTACTTAGAGCTCGGCTAAAATATTTGTTCAAACTTGCCAGAGCTCAAATTAATAAGCTTAACAATTTGAATCAAATTTATTTTATGAACTTGTTTAAATCAAGAGTGAATTTTAAATAGAGCATAGAGCATTATTTAACATATTCATTTATAATAAACTAACTCTTAAAATTCAATTCGCAAAACTTATATATTGAATTCAATATATTGCACACTAGATCTATTATATAAAATGGCATTTATTTAAATATCACATACTGTGCTATACATAGTAGATAATGAATTAGTAAATATGGGTCAATTTTAAATGTGGCTCAATTCTTTCAAGCCTAACTCATTAAGCTCAGGAGTCAAGCTCAAACCTACTCTTGCACTAGTCATATTAATGAGTCTAGTCTAAGCAAAGTAACACTCACTTTATTTATATTATTATCTATGCTACTTAATTGTCAACAAGTCAAAGTGGCCATTAATGAATCATAATTTCTTATAACAACAAAGTCCTTCAAATTGTAAAAATATAATTAATGCAATATTGAATTTATGGTGTGCAAATGAGACATTTTTTAACTTAAAAAAAAAGATAGATGATAACCTATATATTTATTTTAAAAAAAAACACACATTTTCTACTCTTCATATTCNGCATATATTTACATTTAAAATTTATAAAATAATGTTTACAATTACAAATTTACAAAAGATTATTACATAAGTTACATTTAAAAACTAGGAAAAATATTTCTTAATGGATAGTGAAAAGTTCTGAAAAAACATCAAAAGAATTTTTTTCCAAATCTGTTCACAGTTTCTATTTTTCAAATTTTAAAATAAAAAACAGAAAATTTTAAACATATTTAACAAATCTTCTATTTTTTTGGAAAAAAAATTCTAAAATCCACCTTAGTTTTCCACAACTAAACAGGTCCTAGATGTTTAGGTGGTAATGATTGCTCAAGGTTATATTGTTGATCATATCCGGAGACAAAATAGAGGTTTTGTCACCTCCAACCACTCAACCCTCTACAACAATCTCAAATTTGTCCCATCTCTCTTTTCTTTAACACCAGAGGACCACTTTTAAAGCCATCCTCAATTTTAGCTTCAGCTTCTTCACAAGCTTCAATTTCCAACATGGTGGGGCACCGAAGTAGAGAGAGTGCACTTCCATTGGCAAGCTTACACTGATGTGTTCCTCTTAATTCAATGTGCATTATTCATTGTTACCCTCTTCTCAGAACTTAATTTGGACTCTAATTAAAAGGATCTCCAGAATAAAGTCGACAATGCCAAGCAAACGGGTACTCTAGCTCCCATAAGTCTAATTATATTCCTTCTTGAGTCGCATTGGGTTGAGTGTGATTGTCAGATAAAACTCTCTTTTAGCAGTTTCACATGGTTACAACTTAAAAGAGGCAAAGAGTGATGGTGGTGAGATTGGTGGTGATTGTTGAATGAGAGACAGAGGAGGACAATGAAGCAGTCCCCGTTTCCTCATGGTTATGTTTAATTGATGTTTTAAGCTTCTTAAAATTCTATTGATAGTAACTTATTACCAAATCGTTCGGAATAAGCAATATCCCTGATGATTTATTGGCAAGCCATCAAAGCAAGAAAGCCTTGAGTGGGCTCAGCTGATCAATGTATTGTAGTAAAGTGAAGTCTCACATTCTGCACACATCATAAATTAAGTTTTCCTCTTTGAAAACATTGAAAAGAGGGTTATCAGAAGCAGGTCAAGTTACGAAAGTTTTTTATGAATATTCAAAAATAATATATAAATGTTCAAAACACAAAGTAATATAATCTGGTAAATAATAAAGACAGACCTGATGTTCTGCAGACATTTTATCAAATTCATCAATGCAGCACAATCCACAGTCTGCAAGTACAACGGCACCTAATGGAAAACCTCAAAGTTATTCCCAATAGGAAAAAAATAGGCATTGACTCAAGGAAAATGAACATGGAACAAATTAAAAAAAAAAGGCCTAGTACAAGACTTTCTGTATTATGAGCTTCAAGAAGAGGTGGATATACACAGCCCTAGAATTAATTATTTAAAATGGTGTCTTGCATTTTTTCATCCATAGATTATTAAATAACTGCTGTAGATCAAGTGATACAACATTCTATTTAAATGCCATACAATGGAAATTGACCAATATCATGACCGCTTGGAAACTGCTGACAGAAAATGTAAAAAATAGGGGCATCATGTCTAGGACAGAAAAAAGTTCTCTCTCGCCCAAGGTAGTTAGTGGATTGCTAATGTGTGTGACGATGTAATCACTAGAGAAGGACATTAAGAACGAAAATATGAAGAATAGATCCAAAAATCCTGTAAAATAAAGTATTTTCAAGGTAATTCCCTAGTTGTCAACTATGTCACCTTGATTTGCCATTCAGGAACAGCAACTGAGATGCCATTCAAGAGCATTTTGTGGTCTGTCTTCATAATAAATTGCCCATTTGTAAGGTAGTGGTTTTTCGAAAAGCTTTACATAGAGAGGCAATAGGTCTTCATTTCTACAATGAAACTGCTCCCGTCTCCTCACAAAATGACAAAATTTTTAAAAGCCAAAACAGTGGATTTACTGATGCATACTCTTAATAGCTCCAGTTTGCAGCACGGGATTAGTGAAGACTGTCCCTCAATAGTTCTTTCAAAGGTTTGGTAAGTGTTCCAAATCTCATGCTGTCAGTAACCAGTAAACCAAGGACATTGACTCAATGTTTAACTGAATTTGATAATGGCCAAAAGACCAAGACCAAATTTCAGTTAAACAAATAGACAACACATTAAGCAGACGAACACTAAACTATTCTTCTCCAACAGCTGCTGCCATCTTTAAGGATGTCTAGGACAGTTTCAAGATGAGAAAGATGAGTTGGAAGGAAAGGCGACAGATCAAAATATTTGTTCTTGTCTTGAACAATAATAAGAAGGCTGCAGAACAAAATCAAAGTATACATTACTTTTTGAGAAATGATTCAAAAACTTGGTTCATGATTGCTTGAAAGGTGGTGGGGAAGGTGGTGACTGCAAAATTCATCAACTTAGAATGAAAATATCCAAAGTGGGTGCACAAAGCAATATTAGGAATGTCTTCTACTTTCATTTTAATTTGGTAGTAACATCTAAAAGTCCTTTATTTGGGGATAGATGAGAAAATTATAAACTAAAATATTTGGAGGTATCTATCCAAAAGCACCACCATAACATGAAATAGTAGGTTCTGAAGAGCCTCGCAAAATTCAAAATTTGTCATTGTCACTTCATTCAATAACTCAGGTAAAAGCAGCATTTTGAATTAGGTTGTCAATCACTAAGATTTCCTTCACCTCTCATGCGATACAAGACTGAAACATTGCTCCATTAGGAGATTTGGTAAAGAAACAGGAGAAATCATCTACCCATTGTAGCTTTACCTGGTGCATAAACTTGAAAATGTGAAGACGAGTTGGCGTATGCAGCAGGGCAGTAGGTGGCAAACAAATCGCAAACAGCATGTGTAATCAGGAATAGACCAATGGGACACGTACCTGCCTCAAAAGCATAGTCATTTGTCAGGCGATCCTTTACAACTGCTACAGTGAGACCAGCATTAGTTGTAGCGTTTCCACAGACATAAATACCACGGGGGGAAACAGCAGCTGCAGCTTGAAGTAGTTGGCTCTTACCTAATCCAGGGTCACCTAGAGATGAAATATTCAGCTTAATTTCCTGGTAATCCTCCATACTCAAAAATCAATCATCAATCTCAGTGAATTAATTCTAAAATCTAGTTCTTCTGGAAAAGCAGAAATAAGAGGACTACTGCATACCAACAATTATGACATGAATATCTCCTCTGACAGGTACTTTGTTCTGATCTGATGAATGCTTTCGTACACCACCAAACAGTGCTAATGTTATTCCCGCTGTTGTAAACATATCATATTAGCATAAAAACAGAAGTCTTACAGATTTCATAAAGTAGCAGGTTTTATCTGCTCTGTCTTTCTTCTAATACTTCTGATAAATTGCAAAGGGTAAAACTTTTAACAGAATGTAAGGTTGACATAGAGGTCATCCACATCAAGAAAGGGATTTTTAAAATGCAGGGATGGGCATATCCCAAAACAGTTAAATGCAAGAGCTTTGACCATGGGTTGCCCTCTATTAACATTAGGATTTCAATGAACGTGGGAAGAGAACAACTGATTCTTCCTTCCCCTTTCTCTTCACCATATAGAGTGGCAAATCAACACAACTAAGGAAGGATACAAAACCAATACAACAAAAAGGGACGCAATCATGCAAAAAAGGAAACAAAATAACCCTCCATTGATTTATGTTAATCATGTCTTTATCTAATCTACTAATTTCAATAAGTACAATCCCTCTCAAGTTTGTATGTAATTGTCATTTAAATCCAAAATAGAACAAATGAACTCAGGCCAATTACTGCTAAAAGACTTTGTGAACATATCAACAGTTTGATCTCAAGACTTCACGAATGACATGCACATATGATTTTGTCCTGAATGAAATGAAAATCAACTTCGGTGTGCTTCATTTTAGGGGATGCAATATATAATACAGTTTGATTATTACAAAACAATGGGATAGGAGTAGGAGGAGCAAAACCAATTTCCTAATAAAAATGTTGTAACCATGAAGGCTTACTTGTAAGCCTACCACCCTATATTCTACTTTCACACTTATTCTTGTAACCACCATTTTCTTTTTACTTTTCCAAGACACAAGATTACCAACAAGGAACATCTAGTACTTGTAATATATCATCTATCGAAAGAGGATCTATTTCAATCAACATCTATAAATTCTTCTATTCGAATACGTCCATTGGATTTGTGTAATTTTCCAAAACTCAAAGCATTCATTAGATATTGAATAATGCACATAAAAGCTTGCCAATAGGAAATTCAAGAGGCTTCCGAGAAATGACTCACCACACTGGCTGCAAATAAAATATCAGGTTTGGTAATAGTAAGATAATTCAATTCACCAATGACCTAATGACACTAACTTGGATTTTCAAACAATTTTCCTTCATCCTTTAGGTACTTCATACAAAGATCCATGGGAGTGTCAACTAAACGAGTACCAAAGACCAGTCTCATACAATCGATCAGTACATACTTCCATTGACTTAGATTTTACTCCTTTCTAAAATCTAATAACTTCTATCCCCAAAAAGTAAGAAGCATGCCTAAATTGTTTGTTTGAAATTTTTATTGTAAAAAGTATTTTAAACATATAATCTCCACTATATTATTTCAAGTGATTACAATATTATCAAATAGACCATAAAGATAATATTGTTCGTAATTTTCCATAAGTGATATACTGAGTAATCATTTTAACAACATTATTGGCTGAATTCAAGAGTGACCTTCGAAAACTTTCCAAACCATGCTCTAGGAGTCTATTTTAGTCCATGTGATGTATTCTTCAATCTGAAAACACAATTCTGGTACTACTCCTAAGCAACAAACCCCCAAGGTTGCTCTCTATAAAACTTTTGGAGTAATTTACATTAATAAACACATTCTTAATGGAATAGTGTCATTTTTTATCGAGAGATTTTCATTGAAGAAACTTGATGCGCAAAACTATTTGGTTTTCAGTGGAAATACCAACAATAATTAATAGTGTCCGATGCAGCTACTATGAGTACGTTTCAAAAGTTAACGATATTTCGGGTGACCACTGCCTTTAGAGTCACAGTCACCCGGTGAAAAATTACCTCTAATGCCCATCCTCTTCTACTAGCATGTCCTCCCTAAAAATAATTAAAAACACCACAAGCAGCATAAGCATAGTGGTCTTCACTAGGGGAACTATTTTAGAGTGGGAGAAGGCCTCAACGTAAAAGGAAAGTTCTTGCCTACCAAATATTTATGCAAGGACCACCTCGAAATCGGATGGGAAATCAAGAAGAAACTTTACAACATTAATATCATCTCTCTATTTTCATAGCTTTAGCTCCTCTTGAACGCGAAATTCATCAGGCCAATCCGTTACACGGAATGGCTGTTTGGATCCAAAGAAGGTAACTCCCACAAAAATTCCTTTCTTTCCACACTGGAAGAATTAATTGTAGTCTTCAACCACACTCTGAAAACCTTTTTTAGGACCTAGTGTTTGCACAATTTACAAATGTGGGTAATAATATCTAAGATGGAGTACATATGTTTGATATATTCCCAAATGGCTTGGGCAATATTAACAAATAGTGATAATAACCTAATATGGGGCTCTATGCTAGCAAGCATCAACCCAAGGATGGCATTGTCTTCCTGATCCTAGGGAATATTCAGATAAGTAGAGAATTGTCTTTATCAGGAAACTTAGCAAAAAGTATAGACCTTCCGACATCAAAGTATGGAATACCCTCTTACCATGTAGAAACATCTCAACTAATCTCACCCAATAGGTAGAATTTCTTTCATTTAATTTCTTTAGAGTTATGAGTCCCACAAAGTTGTACATTTCTGACAATACTGACATGATAAACTAAAAGAACCGGAGAAACACCAAATGCAATGACACTTAAAATGACAACATCACAAAGAAAGCACACCTAAAACAATAGAATGACAACAGCATGAACAATAGGAGTTGGTCACACCAAAGCAAGGCCAACACGGCCAAGCACACACACCACAAGAACGGCAACAGTACGAATGCAACACACTCTAAAACAACACTCATAAAACTGGAGCACTGGTGCACTAATGAAGAAACCAAAAGTGACAGATATGCCTTAGTCACACGTCACAAACGGCCAAACAAACCTCACTATGACAAAGGCCTCTATGAGCTTTGAACGAAAGGCCTCCTTAACAAATATGCTAGAAAGTTAAGCAACCAACAATGGCTTACTAAACAACACCACTGATCATGGCAGCCGAAAAGTACCACTGATTATGACTATCGTTTTTGCTAAACATCTCTTCTTCGAAATGCTAGGAACTTGTGCAGGAAATGGCAGATACCACAACGCAAATCAAACCATAATTAAAAACTCCATGATGTTCAGCCACTGGCAACTCAAACCTCCTCAAATGGCACCAATAAGTTCTTTCGAAGACCATAGTCAAGGCGAAAGTATGAGGTACCCTCTTCTCTCTTTTGCACACTTTCTCTCTCTTTATATTGTGAATGTTGCAGAAAGAAAATTTGAGTGGTAATATTGGAAATCCAATTACCTCTTTGATGTCATATTAACATTAGGATTTCTATGAAAATGGGAAGAGAACAATTGCTTCTTCCTTCCCCTCCCTCAGGAAGAGATATAAGTATACATAAAAATCCTCCATTGATTTATGTTAACATGTCTTTGCTAATTTACTAATTTCCTTGACAATCTCTAATTTGATAAAATGTAAATTATTCTGCACATACTGCAGCGGATCTAACATATCTGTAAAAATCTACTAACTGGTGTGAACTACTCTTTAACTTTGGGAGCATTTTATTTAAGAATACAATTAAATTGTTTCCCATAAATAGCATTAAATCCAACTACATATGTTAAGGGCAGAAAAATTAGAGATTTGCAAATGATTTAGTGAGAGCAAGAAAGTCATGGCATGCCTTCCAAACATAAGTATCATAGAGCCTACCCCTAATGCCACTGCAACAACAAGCTATTGATTCTTGCTAATCAGAAAATTTTTTTTTATGGTCAATAAGCACTTATCCTTTAGATGAGCCCGTCCTGAATTTAGTGGAAGTTGACTTATGATTACCCATGGCCTACGAGTAACAAATTATTCATTATATCCAAAATATTGGCATTTGCTTCCTACCCGTCATAGAAAAGTATAGTCTACATCCATATGACTTATGAGTTTGATAGATAGCTAAGGTTACCATGACAACTCCCCACTCTGCCCATATGAGTTCCCATTCCTTTGACATACCTCCCATGGGAGAACATATCTAAAAACCAAATTATATTTCTAGCCAAATGAATTACAGACATGAAATTATTTTGTTCTATTTCTATTTAATGTATGATCATAAGTTCAGAACCTTATAATTGGAGGTTTTACTTTTCTGAAAATATCACTTCTATCACAGATTTTAGGTCACAGTAGAGTGGACATAGCCATAGAATGCATTTCATTTTGCTAAACACAATTTCTAACGTGGTCAAATTGTTCGACTTCTTGCTGATTTTAGGAATATTCTTGCATTACGGCTTATACTTTATCATGTATTCTTTTTCCTTTTTTTTTTTTTGTTACACACCCTTTTTGCATGTTAGTAGCAGTAGAAAGTTTGGAACTCAGGAGATTGGGAGAGTTCTCAATCACAAATTAGTTAGCAATGGACAATGATCTTCCGTGCAAAGCTTAAGGATGGCTTGAAAGCAGCTGCTAATATACTGAATCTTTTATCCTAAAACAGAAGAATAGTACACAACAAATTGTGATCCAAAAAAGAGAGATGCAACTTTACCTTTAACAAGCTCATGACCGTATATAGAGGGACAAATAGACTGGACTATCTGACGGAAAATATCAGAACCATATTCCTCTGAGAACTTCACAATAAATTCCAGATCCCTTGGTGAAAACGAGAATAAATCCAACATCTCTGTTACTCTACCATCACTATCAGAATATTGTGAATCCTCAGGTACTGGCTGCGACTTGGAATTTTTTATGGAGATGGCTTCCAGATATAAATAGTACAATCCTTGAAACTTGCTTTTTGATTTACCTGAGATATTTCAAGTCATCCTGATAATGAACTTGTAGATATTGTAAATAGTAGCTAAGAGCTGCAAACTTGTTCTATGTTTAGTGCATGGAGAAGGAAATCGTTAATCAGAATATTTTTCACTGATCCCACACAGCAAATAATGTAAAGCTACAGAACAAACCAGGGCATAGAGGTCATCAGATAAGGCACTGCTTTGAAGTGAAAAACTAATTAATTAATGCAAACACTGATTTACACTCGTCAGTAAGGTCTACAAAAAACCTTTTTAACGCATTAACATATCTACTGATGACAGAGAAGTTGAAATAGACAACTGATACACTAGGTTGTGCCAATAACCCCAAATTGCTACTCGAAGGCACTGAACTTGTGCAGTTTCATCTAATGCCTCAATTCAGTTCAGAACTTATCAGCTAGCGAGTATTGTATCTAATCTACATGTATTGCTCAGATGAAACACTAAGCATTACAATGGCTGGAAGAATTTAATAACAAAGGTAAACTGACACATGAAGGAACCTTTATCTTATGATTCAGCTCACATGCACATGAATATCAACAAAGGAGCCTGGGAGCTTTGCAAGTAACCATACAAGATGTATGGCTTAAGTTTATATTCCTCCTTTTACTATATGTAAGCCTTCTTAAGTTCAGTTCCCTGTATACATTGTTACTCTTACTCAGACTTGGGTACAAGTATCCAAAATGGATGCACATTTAGGCATCAGACCCAGCTATTTTCAAAAAGTTTCATAGTTTACTGCACCAATTTCAAGAATTCATGCAAATCGACTCCAGTTTTTCTAATGTCAAGTGTCAGACATTGGTACTTTGGAAAACATAAGTGTTTTACTAATCCAGGGATCCTATATAACTTTTTATTCTCCTCGTCATAAAAAAACGCCCTGTTTGGAAACACTGGACTGACCTATGCTGGAATTTAGCAAGTTCTGAATCGAGTTTAGCTGAGCAAGTGATTAAACAACCGATGAAACGGCATATGTAGTGCTTATTTGTGTCCAAAGTCTAAAAGTTGAAAATGTTGGAAAACTTGCAAGGTGTTTATATTCATTTTTAAACTAGTCAAAACTCTCTGACAAGTTTCACAATGAGATGACTCTTGATCCGTTGAAAATCTCTTGAAATATGCTTTTGAATGAGAACCATATATAATGGGGTTTTTCACCTAACCACCTACATTTTTCCATGTTTTCATATAACACCCACTTTTTTTTTTTTTTCACATAACAATCTACAAAGTGTATATCCTTTAAATTAGCCATCTCTAGTCAGCACGATTACTGTCACAATTCCAAGTGAAGTGAACAATTTCCTGGACATATTTGGCAATCCATATATACATATTTGGAAGAAATGGGAACATTTTAGTCATTTTACTAAAAAAATTAAATGAATTGGATAAAAGATTTATATCGTAAGAGAAAAATTGAAAGGAAATAGAAATTTTAGGTGATAAGGTGGGTGGTTTAGGAATTTCTATGTAAGTTAAGCGACACTAAAAGTATTTTCAATGCGTGAAAAATCGAAAGGAAATAGAAATTTTAGGCAATAAGGTGAAAAGAAAAACTAAAAGTAATGATTATGTGAAAAACAAGGGAAAATGTAGGTAGTTAAGTAAATAAGCCCGACATTATCTTTCCTCAATTGACTTCAACACAAAAGATAGGCTCTTATTTGTGCATGAACATAGTGGTGAAATATGTAATAGAATTAAGTGTTCCATAATAAGGATATGAAAATAAGTGTTACAAATTGCCGCACAGTATTTTCATGTTGGTTTACAACAAAAAAAGAGTTAAAATTAGTATTGCCAAATAAGTCAATATGTGGTTTAGAGGTGCAGATAAAAGTGCAAATGCATAGAGAGGTTGGAAACGGGATAATTCCAAATGTCAAGGATATCATTAATGCTCACATCAAAATTTATCATCTCAAAATTCACCTCATAGCTCTATTTAGTGAAAGATTGTGCAAAGGGATGACTTAAAATATTTGAATTTGTAACAAAATCGCAAATGACATAACCTCAATAATAACATGGCTATTGAAATTCCCTGGATTCTGTCACATGCTCTCTTTAAATCAGTTAATGATTTGGGGGTTGACCAAAAGCAGGCGTTGTCAAACAAGATGATAGAGAGGTAACTCTAATTTGGTTGCCGGAATCGATCAACAGCATCTCCAGCAACAATGGCTAGTAAGGGCCGTCCCTCATTATTATGAAGCCTGCCCCAGAATGTTCAGACCGAAGGTGTGAAACTAGAATTCTAATGCCATAGAATGCTCCAAACAGCCAAATTGGAATTGGGTAGCCTAAGTTCAACTCCAACACACTCCATTCAATTGCAAACTCACTATTGTGCAGAAAATAGTACCTAACATTTCCTAGAGTGGCATATTGGTCATACGCCAAAAAGAATGACGATGTCTATGCTTTACTTGGCCACAGAAATTGGGCTTCTACTTTCTAATTTCAAAAGTAAAAAATAAAAAAAAATAAAAAATAAAAACTGGAAAATACAGTATGATGTGCTCCAAATTCAAAGCCCCAAATCGTTCCATTAATTGTAAATAAAATGCATCTCAAGAAACAAAAAAAAGAGCAAGGTCTCCGGGAGTCTTGTGTATAACAAATGTCGGCTTGATACTCTAATCATGCAACTAAATCAAAATGACAGATCAGAGAGCAAATCATGGGAGTACATCACATAAATTTTGTTAACATCGCAGAGTCTATCCTTTAACCATTTTAGTTGTCCTTGCCTCTGTGAACAAACATTACAAACAAGAGATAGAGTAACATGTTCACAAATGAAGGACACTAGTTAAGTGTTTTATTGTTTTGATATCGGGCCTGATAAACATATAGCTCCATGTACAATAGATTCTTTCAAATCAGCAGGAAGGTATGCTTCAATGCCATACCTCCTCCAATGTCCATGTAATTGTTAATTTGTCGAATAATTCCAGTTACAGTCACCACATCTCCAGGGATACAAGCATCGACTAAATCTTCAGTGAGTTCACATTCTACTGTCCGAGGAACCCGGCCTTCTTCATGATTTTCAGACTTCAGCAGCTCCTGCAGCCTGAGGAACGAGCTGAATCAGATTACATATGTGCATATACATTCCATCATTGTCATGTTTCATAATTTCATTTTCCTTTTCCCAATTATTAAACTGGCCTTGTCATAAATGGACCAAACCTAACGTTGAAAAAAGGAATACACTTGACAGTTAGAGCTTGCCTTATTTTCTGAAAATCAATGGGTTGTGCAGTAGATCTGATTGGTGTGAATGTCCTGCTTTTGCAGCAGCGCATAGCGCAAGTTGGCGGGGGAGAAAATTTTCCATCAGGAAACAAGCGTGTTATGTCAGCTCCACATCCAGCACATTGAAATGCCATCCTAACTACCAAGGGTCTGACAGTGCTAACCTTTACAACAGTACCACGAACAGATACAAGCCTGTCTGCCATCTCATAATAATAAACCATAATTCTTTCATGTTTAATATAGCCACCTAATTTCTTCCATTGGGGGAAGGGGCCCATTGCTGAACAGGCAACCAAATAAACTCAACTCAGAATTTACCAATATAAGCAGCTTTTAGATTTCTTAAAGCAATCGTCGGTTCTGGGCCATTATGAAGCCTAATATTTATCTTCACACCATCCTCCAGAGTGCCCTTATCCTCCTGCGCTAACATAACCTGCAAGTACTTCAAATTAGCTAATATCATGACCAAAGTAATGTGAAAGGATCAAATTACTCCGAACATCAATCATTACAACATTGGTACCTTATGAACAGCAGCACCCATGCATAGAAGAGCTTCTTTGGGATGTTCTTCTAACTTTGCATATAAGTACTCAAGGTCACATATCTTCTTTAAGTGTTGAAAATCAACTGACAGGGAGAATATGCCATCTTCATCCTTTACCTGTCCATGGGATCTGAACATTAACCCTCTCCAATAATTATGCTGATCAGCAATCAGGGACAGTAATCTTCCATAAAGACAATGGAGTCATCTTTGCCTACATAGGCTTGTGTGTCTACAGGAACTCTCATTTTAGAATTAACAAATCATCATTTCAAAGTAGTTACACCTTATTGGGAATTGTCTAGTGCAGATTATACGATGATAAACTCCACACTACCCCACTCACGCACACCATGTCTGAAGAATGTATGACGATGATACTAACCACCAAAATATAAGCAAACCTAACTTTCCTATTTTGTATTTATTTTACTGCTAGCATATTTTATTGGAATGGCAAATGCAAGCCATCCTTTGGAGTGCAGCTTGAAGTAGGCAGAGTCAAAACCCGGCAATGAGGACCTTTGCAATTAACTAATAAGGTAGATTAACACAAGAATGTGATCTTTTTCTCCTTGAAGGCTCTCCAGGATAGTTTTGCTGGCTGATAAGTGTAGCAACTAAACCCTTTATTTGCTGGATGGTGTTCAAGAGTTCCCTGCAAAGCCTCTAACAGACTATCTACACCTTTCTTCATCATCCTAATCCTCTCACACATGCAAGACATATTATAGAGGCTGACTATGGTACACAATGTTCCATGATCAATGACCATTAACAAAGGCATACCAGTTTCTCTTCAAAAAAATTCCAGGCAAAAACCAATTTGGTTTTGGTAAAATACTAAGTGCCCATCTGGCAAGCGCGACTGCGAGGAACGGGAATGGTGATGATACTTCATGCGCATTTTATACGCACTATATGAAAAAACTAATCAAGTAACAAGTAATGGGATTTGCCTTGTGAGATTTTCACCATTTAAAAAATCAGAGTCAAATTACATTGAGGTTCGGCCACTCAATCTAGCCGAATAATTCAATTCCTGCATTCCACAATCATCATGCGAACATGGCCTTAGTCTCATACATCTAAAATTTCTTTTAGCAATATACCACTATAATCACCCATCAATTTCCATAAATTTGCTGAATATCAGAAGTTGAAAAGCTCCCAGCCTAACACTTCCTATCATGGATGCGAATGCAACTAATATCGACAAACCGTAAAGAAGATAGAAAGAGAGAGAAATAGACCTGAGAGACGACATGTTGACCCCGGGGAGTAGCAAAGAAGCAAACAAGTTTAGAGATGAGTATGTACTTCCAATCTTGAAACGATAGATCGACTTCGGGGAAGTATATAGGCCAGATATTCCCAATGTCACAGCGATCCACCATTAACGACGGTTGCTTCATTTTAGTGATTATGCTTTCTACGTTTGCTCCGTGCATCTCCCCCTCTCTCTTCTCGATATTTAGCAATGCCCGAGCTTCTGGTGTTTCTTCAAATTGCCTCTCCGTGCGCTGTGGCGGCAAGATGTTGGAAAATAGACGGGCAGGCGGTTTGAGATTTGATATTTTTTAAAACTAAACAAAAATCGAAAATACGTTAAATTCATTTAAGTCCCGTTTGGATCACCCAATTAGATATTCGAATTTGGAGTTGGATATCAAATTCCAACAACATTGTAATTTTGTTATTTATCATTGTATATTTCAAATTGCTTCAATTTCTTTAAATTAGAAATAGCATTTGATAACTTATTGTAATATTTATGGAAAATATGA
>JAODPA010035914.1:0-12239 GCA_025585075.1 Nepenthes mirabilis | reverse complement strand
GTGTGCTACCGACCGAAAGTAGTAGCCGTGGCTTTAGAATGTGTAGCGAACACATTCCTATTCTCGTTCTCTCGCATCGTTGGCTAGTACGGTCTACTAGCCGGGGTCCGCAAAGATGATGTAATAATGAAAATGAATGAAATCCAATCGATGAACCGCAAGAACCGCGTGAATCAAGTGATTCAAGATATAACCGTGAAACTGTAATGAGAATCTTGTGAATCCAAATGATGACCAATCAGTGTAATTGTGAGAACGGTAGGAATCAAGTGATTCTAGTTGTTCCTGTTCCTTCTCCTATTTCTTGGTTATTGCGAGTGCTTGTATTCTCTCCAATTTTCGTTCTTGTACATGTCTTGGAGGGTTGTTTATGATTTCATTTGCTGAGCTGTTGGCTCACCCTTGCCATTGTTGTCTCTTTTCCAGATGAGAACACTTAGCTGGCGCGTGTAGATAGAGCAAGGAGAGGCTTGCTCGATGAGATTGGCTGGACGGCGAGTGATCAGAAGATTTGAACTTAGAGTTGGATCGGATTGTGGACGGCCACTCGGGGTTGAGCGTGGCTCGTTATTGTTGTTCTATGGTTTTATTATGCTTCCGCAGATATATGATGATTTAGTTATGCTTCCGCGTCTGTATATTTATGTTTGGAGTTTTGTTTCATTAGATGGCATCTCTCTAAATCCAATATAGTAGGTTGTGTACTGTATTGGAGCCATGGATGATATGGCTATGTTGTGATCCTGTGTGGCATGTTGTAGGCTTTGAGTTAAGCCTTTGATAGATGTGTGCTTGTTGCAGGATGATGTTTTAAACAGGTTGTATTTTGGTTTTCGTCCAATTGCAGATGAAACTCTGCCGGATTTTCTGTAGAGTCCATAGGTTAATTATGGGCTTTAGGGTATGTTTAGGCATTGACGGAAGTTATTCAATGGAGAATAATCTGGTCCGTCACAGAAGAAATTCGACATCCGGTTAAAAACTTATTTGATTTTATTTTTTATTAAAGTCGGATATATTATTCTAGTATTAGTTTTTAAAATATATTTTCATTTGATTACTCTTATTTCTTAATATATTTCCTCTTATGAGTTATTAGGTGTATTGAAAGTGTTGATATTCAATCATTTTTTACTCAAATTTATAGTAAAAAGATTTCAAAAGTTTAGTGGTTAACGTTTGATCAATGATTTAGATTTATTTCGCTGTGCCAGATTATATATATTTTGATCAAATTTCAACATATTATGCTTATTTTTCCCTATTGGTTCTAAGAATATAAAGCTACAGTTCCTGTAATGATCTGGAGGTCCAACAGTCCGAGATGATGCAGTGCTACCTACCTAGTAGCCCAAATCTAATTTCTTGGAAATTTGATAGAAGGGAACCGGTGGATCACAGAACGTGGCTTAGACGGTCAGACGCATATAGTCTAATCCTTTAATGAAAAGCTACAATTTTCATATCTAAATCCATAATTTTGCCCTATCCTAATAATCTTATCACTATATTAAAACTCACCCTTAAATTATTGATATTTTGATCAAAAAGAGAAATTACGAAACTGTATTTGCTCTATTCCCTCCTCCCCCTAAAACTTCCCCAATTATGCCATAGTAATAGCAATTTTTCTTTATTATCATCAATAAACAAAATAGTAGTATTGCGGATTCTTTAACTTCAGACGTTATTAATCTAATTTTCTTCCCAAAAAAAAAATAAAATTGTTGAGATGAGGCCCAGATTACGACGATGGGAAAGGAAAGTATCATTCGACCAAATGAACAGTAAGTGTAAAAATTCCTTTCCCTATATATACATTTATATATGCATATGTATAACTAAGTTTAAACAAAATTTACTTATATATATATATGTTGCGTTCGGATCCTCGGGATCCAGTCGGATCCGTAGTTTTCAAACAACACAAATGTTTAAGATGGTGGGTGAGAAAGAGAGAGAGGGAGATTAAGACTAAATTTTTACGAGAAAAACCTCCTCTTAACTGGAGACAAAAAACCACGAGGCGCAGGGCCTTTAGGAATGCTTTACTATTTGGATGGAAGTCTTTACAAAGTACAAGCGTTAGGGTTAATCCCTTCCTTGTCTCTTGTTTTGTATCTCTTTCCTAGGGGATGTCGCTCATTGGAAGGTTTTACCACCCTTGTTGGGAAGCTTTTTCGCTCCTTTTGGGTCCGTTTCGTTGGGAGAAGAGGGTTTGAGTGGCCGAGAGATAGTGGGCATTTTTCCTTCTTTCTGGAACAAGTTTGGGGGAGAAAATCCAGTCCTTTGGAAAGGGACTTCACTGGGTACTTATAGGAAAGATCATGCCATTAGGGAGAAGACACGTGGCAGCCATCGAATGGCCAAGAAGCGGTGCAGTGTCCCAATGACTTCATTTAATGCTGCTGACGTGCGCGGGATGGCACGCGGCTGGCGCCGCTGGTAGGCCTAGGTGTGTTAGGCATGCGGTGTTTAGGCGTCAGTCTTGATTTGACCATGCGTGCCCTGTTTAGACGGTGACTGGCAGTGGTTGTAGGTTTCCTTGGGAATTGGCGAAATTGCTTAGCTGGCATCCTTTGCCGGGCATAGGGCAGTCTTCGTCCTTGGGTAGAGCTCCTTGTGAGCTCACGGACTTGTAAGAAGAGGCAGCTCTAGGAGGATTCTCTAGGGAAAGCTTTGGAGTTTCTTTTTGACTTCTCGGACGGTTCTGAGACTCGGCAGGACTTCTAGGCTTCTCAGTCTTTTTCCTGTCCGTGTATTTAGATGTCGTTAGCAATGTCCTCGAGCTTCCTTATGAGCGGACGTGACTTTTTGGGCTTCTGCTGTGGTCTTAGTCTTTGGGTCATTGGCCTCTACTTTGGGCCTCTCTGGCCGTCCATCCTTTCTGGTTCATGGGTGCCTTTCTGGGCCTTCCGCGTAGGCCCTTTGGGCCGTGCTTCTATGGGCCCTTATATTGGAGCCCAATATAGCCCCTATGCCAAAGGGCCCGAGGCTCTCAGTCGTTTAGCATGAAGTTGCTAATCTTCTAGAGGAGTTGGCTGCTTCCTGCTCGAATTTGGCCGTTTTCGCTTACAACCTGGTACGGACATTCTTGAATGGGTCAGAGTACGACAGTCTGCGTTCCGGATTAGGCCCTTCATAGCGACCGTCCGAGTACGTGCGTCATTAGGGTGATTGCGGTGTTAAGCTTGGTAGGAGGTGGTCCCAGGGCTCCTGCTGGGTCTGAGACCTTTCCAGCGCCACCGTTTCATTTCCCTACGGAGCATTAAATGTGGTATCCGGTTGATGTGACGCGCTGACAGGCGCCTTGGGAAGGAAAGGCCATCATCCTTCTGAAACGAATGGCCAGTCGACGCGTGGCAAGGGTAATGAGTGCGCTTTTTGAATTCCAGGAGTATTTAGACGCCTCCTTGCTCCGATTTTCCATCTTCGTGTCTGCATTTCGTTTTCTCCTCTTGAGTATTGAGTCTTTTCGTTCTTTCTTCGCTCGAGTTTCCCCTCCATTTTTTGTTTTTCGACGTTCATGGCGCCTGGAGTGAGACAGATTGCCTCCACGGTGACGCTCAACAAGCTTACAGAGATTCGAGCTCGATATCAAATTCCTGAGTCCACAGCCATGATGATCCCGGAGTCGCATGATAGGGCATGGTGTCCTCAGGATGGCTTCATTACCGTTTATGAGGTTCACCTCAAAAGTGGGCTACGGTTCCCCATCGCGGAGGAGCTTTACGACATCATGAGGGCACTCGGAGTTCCTCTCGCCAGGCTTCAGCCAAATGCAATCAGGTACCTGGTGTCCTTGTGCGTTTTCTTCCGGTGCCACAAGAAGCTTTTGAATGCTCTTATAGTCAAGGTGATGTTCTGCTTTACACAGAACCTTGATTGGATTATAATGACTCCCCGCCCAGACTTTTCCTTGATGTGCGCAGGTAACTCGAACTCCACGAAGCGGTGGAACGATAAGTTTTTCTTCCTTGGCGTTCACGAGCATTGGGCCATTCCCTTTAAGTGGGGGAAGGTGGCTAGCCAGTATAGCTCTGACCCTTCGAAGGAGGACAGGGAGAGTGTGAAGGAGTTTACAGACTTGGTGCTGGCCAATCTAGGGAGCTTTCACCTGAACAAGCGTAACATCTAGTTGTCACCCGAGAAATTTGAGGGAGCCAAGTGGGGGCCACAGGCCGAGGCCTCTACCGCAGCCTCTCCCGAGAAGTCCAAGAAAAAGAAACTGAGGAGAGCTGGGACACTGAGGATTGGGGTCTTGCCGACTGCCCGGGAGAAAATCTCCTCGCCGAGAGCTCGAGGCTTCCAATGGCAATCGTCGAGCCTCCGTTCAATGATGATGATGATGATGCTTTCAGAATTGATGATTTAAGTGACGATGACGTGGCTGCTCCTCTGCTTAAGAGGTCGAGGACTGGCTCTTTGCCCGAGGCTTCTGGGTCTGAAGGTCTCGCCTTCACTTCCACTGCTAATCCTCCCGCTGAGTCCTCGGGAGCTGAAGGTCTCGCCTTCACTTCCACTGCTAATCCTCCCGCTGAGTCCTCTACGACGATTGCTGAGCTCCCGGACGTCCAGCCCCCCAATGATGATTTTTTCTCCGGAGTTTCCGTTGATTTGCCCGGTGACATCTTGGACAAGACTGATCATCCTTCCGAGGACATAGGAGGCGGGAGCCCCATGGTGGACGCTGAGAGGGGAATGACAGCTGAGACGGTCTGAGAGGTGGTGGAGGTCGAGGAGTTAGGGGCCCAGGAGCTCATAACCCTTGATCCTTTTGAGCGCCCTATTGTGGTCCAAGTCGAGCGGTCGTCTGAGTTTCTTGGGGACGTTGATTTTGAGGCAGGTTCTCTGGTGCATTCTATTGCCGCCGGGCCTGTGCCTGATGGGGCGCTTGTGGGGCCCAGGAGCGGTCTTTAGGAGTCCGAGATCCTTAGGGAGCGCGGCACAGGGGACGATCCTCTTGTTTCTAAGGTAACCTATTGCTTCTTTTCTCGCCTTGCTCCCAGCCATTCGCATTTTGATGAGCCTTTCTGTCGCAGCTTCAGGATCTGATTGGAGACCTTAGTGAGCTGGTGGAAGAGATTGCCCAGTCCCTCTCGGAGATGGGGTCTTTAAGGGCCGCTCAGGAGGCTGCACAACGGGTGGAGGTGGAGTTGGCTGAAGCTAAGGAGAAGATTGCCTCTTTGGAGGACGCTGTCAAGCTGCTACGGCTTCGCCAAGGCCTCCTCCAGGATCTGATCCTTTGCTAAGAGGAGAGGTTGAGGACGTCCGTACAGATTGCTAAGAGGGCACCAATGTTGGACGGCAAATACTGGGATGGCATCCGCATGTGCCGCCGGGTGGCGCGACTGATCCGTCCACGGTTTCCTGTGGCCGTCCTCGATCCCAAGAACGCCAGTGCTTTGAGCGTGGAAGACTTATACGGCGTTGCTGAGAGGCCTTTCCCTGGGCCTCCTCGAGCAAGGCCTGATGGTGAACCTCTCACACCCAACGAGCCAGTTCCGGCGAACTAGACGGGATCTTCAGGAGCCCAAGAGGCTCAAGGAGGAGGGAGTCAAGAGGCGCTCCCTTAATACGTTGTTTCTTTTTCTTATTTTTTCACACTTGTACATAAACTCATTTTTGTGAATAAGACTTGTCCTTTTTTGCATCAGAGCTTTGGACGCTTCTTTTGTTTTGCTTGTACGAGTGTCTTCTTCTTCTTCTTCTTTTTTTTTGCGGCGCGATTTATGGTGCCTTACTTTTAGCTTTGAGCTCGCGATCTTTTTAAGATCCTCAGCCTTTTAACTTCTCGGGTTTGGGCGTATGATCCGTTTAGGATCTTCTAGCTTTTACCCTTTTGACCTCTTGACCTCTAGGGTCCGACCTCTGGGGCCGCTCGGTCACAGCCGAGTTTTTTGGAGTGCTGTGAGTTGCTTCATTGTTGGTGAAGGAGCACGAGAACGCTTCATAATAGGCATAAATAAGGGACATTTTATTGATGTACACGTTTTACATTGCATGGCCTTCAGGGCCTTTTAGTTACATCAGTCCGCGCGCTTGGGCCTTTATACTCCTCCTTTACCGCTCCCCTGGTTCTTCTGACATCTACGATTGGGGCTGGCTTCGCCGGTGTTAGCGCCCCCAGCAGGTGATCAGGCGCTCTCCGCACCCATTACGGCCTTGCCCTTTGAGCGGCGCGACCGGGTGCGTCCTACTGTTCCGGGGCCGTGCCCGGATCGTGGCAGGAAGCGGTAGAGATAACCATCCATTACCAGCCGCTCGATTTCCACCTGGAGCTTCCTGCAGTCCTCGGTGTCATGGCCGCGGCTGCAGTGGTAATGACAGTACTTCCACTGGTCGCCTCCTTCTGGATTCTTCAACGCCTTGAGCCATCTTAGGAACTCATCGTCCCTGATTTGCCTCAGGATGTTGGTGAGGGAGACGGTGTGAGCAAGTGGGCCCGAGGGCCCGTCCCCTCCAAGGACCATCCGTTCGGGCTCTTCTTACCCGGACGACCTTTGGATCTTCAGCTTGGTGCTCGCCCTTCTTTTTCTTTCCCCTGTCCTTGGGGGCAGGGGGTCTTCTCGTCCTCCCGGCTGGCTTGTTTCACCGGCTTTGGGTCCAAAGATCGTCTTCCAGAGCCTTTTGAGCCCTTTCTTCGTCGGGGCCTGGCTCATAGACTTCTTCCTGTTGAGGTAGTCCCTCAACTCGCCAGGGGCCCGCATCGCTTGTCACCTCTGGGGCGCTGCTGGACACGGGCTTTTGGGGCGCGTGCCCCTGGACTGCTCGTCCACCTTCTCTCGGAGGGTACAGACGGCTCTTGAAAGGCTGTTCACCTTCTGTACTAGCTTGTGCACGCTAGTACCGAGGCCACCACTCATCCTGCCACCCGATGGGAGGCACATGTCATAGCGCTCCTCTTCCTGGGTGGACGTACTGTCTTGTTTACTCATCATCTTCAGGGCGTTGATTGTTCTATGAGGGGGGAAGCTTATGAGTCTTCTATCTCATTCCCACAGACGGCGCCAATGTTGCGTTCGGATCCTCGGGGTCCAGTCGGATCCGTGGTTTACAAGCAACACAAATGTTTAAGATGGTGGGTGAGAAAGAGAGAGAGATGGAGATTAAGACCGAATTTTTACATGAAAAACCTCCTCTTAACTGGGGAGGAAAAACCACGAGGCGCAGGGCCTTTAGGAATGCTTCACTATTTGGATGGAAGTCTTTACAAAGTATAAGTGTTAGGGTTAATCCCTTTCTTGTCTCTTATTTTGTATCTCTTTCCTAGGGGATGTCGCTCACTGGAAGGCTTTACCACCCTCGTTGGGAAGCTTTTTCACTCCTTTTGGTTCCGTTTCGTTGGGAGAAGAGGGTTTGAGTGGCCGAGAGATAGTGGGCCTTTTTCCTTCTTTCTGGAGCAAGTTTGGGGGGAGAAAATCTGGTCCTTTGGAAAGGGACTTCACTGGATACTTATAGGAAAGATCATGCCGTTAGAGAGAAGACACGCGGAAGCCATCGAATGGCCGAGAAGCGGTGCAGTGTCCCAATGACTTCATTTAATGCTGCTGACGTGCGCGGGATGGCACACTGCTGGCGCCGCTGGTAGGCCTAGGC
The DNA here is from genome assembly GCA_025585075.1 of Nepenthes mirabilis. Taxonomy (NCBI): domain Eukaryota; kingdom Viridiplantae; phylum Streptophyta; class Magnoliopsida; order Caryophyllales; family Nepenthaceae; genus Nepenthes; species Nepenthes mirabilis. The sequence goes on along the minus strand of JAODPA010035914.1, from coordinate 4,640 downwards.
GTGTCAGGCATGCAGGGTCTAGGCGTCAGTCTTGATTTGACTAGGCGTGCCCTGTTTAGACGGTAACTGGAAGTGGTTGCAGGTTTCCTTGGAAATCGGTGAAGTTGCTTAGCTGGCATCCTTTGCCAGGCGTAGGGAAGTCTTCGTCCTTGGGTGGAGCTCCTTGTGAGCTTGCGGACTTGTAAGAAGAGGCAGCTCTCGGAGGATTCTCTGGGAAAAGCCCTGGAGTTTCTTCTTGACTTCTCGGATGGTTCTGAGATTCGGCAGGACTTCTAGGATTCTCGATCTTTTTCCTGTCCGTGTATTTGGATGTCGTTAGCGATATCCTCGAGCTTCCTTATGAGAGGACGAGACTTTTTGGGTTTCTGCTGTGGTCTTGGTCTTTAGGCCATTAGCCTCTACTTTGGGCCTCTCTGGCCATCCAGCCTTTCTAGTTCATGGGCGCCTTTCTGGGCCTTCCGCGTGGGCCCTTTGGGCCGTGCTTCTATGGGCCCTTATATTGGAGCCCAACAATATATATATATATTATTCTGTTATGGGCCTGGCCACTGGAGACCCAACCTAGATCTCAGCCCAGCCTCCGAGCCCGGTTGGAAGTCACAGGGAACTGCGCCGCAGTAGCTAATCCACCCGTGCACCTGGAAAATACCGTGATTTCATCCAAGATTAGCATACTACTTATTTCTATTATTGCTGATTATTGCTGTTGTTGTTGGAATATTCTGTTTTGCTGTTATTTTCATTTTCTATTATTGTTGCTGTAGGTATATGAATGAGAAACGGCTTGTGCAAAAGGTACAGAATATTACTTACTAATCTCTCACCTCCCTCTTCTTCTCTGTGTTTTTCTCTTCCTTTCTTTCAATTCTCCCTCCCCCCTTCCTGTCTGAAGTGCTGATTTCCCCGATTTTGCTCATCTCCTCTTCCGATTCGTTGTGACCTGCAACAAAGGTGCTCTCATTGAGACTGATGGCAAAAGGCATCATGACTTGCGCAAAGGCGCACAATGAAACACTCATAAGCATGGTGAAAGAAGTAAAAGACGTTGTGACTATCGTTGAACAACACAGAGGATATTGCGACGCATAAAGCCGATACAGAGCACATCAAACAATCTACTGCAGAGATTAATCTTACTCTAGCTCGGGTGGAGCGTTTCACCATGGCATTGACACTTTCTCTGCTACTTCCCACACCGGCTGTAAGTTTTTCCTCATTCTCAGTGCCGACTATGTCCTTTTCCCACCCCTTACCCACATTATTGTCATCCGCTACAGAAAACGCTAACAAGCTCCACCTATGGTTGCTTAAGCTCGAGATTCCTTTCTTTTCGAGGGACATGACTGGTTGGTTGTTCCAAATCGACCGTTTCTTTCCCTACCATTTCACTCCTCCAGAGCAGAAACTTACTGTCATCGCCTTCTATATGTCCGGTGCTGTATTGCAATGGTTCCAATAGATGCATGCTACTCGGCAATTATCCACCTAGGAGCTCTTCGTTCGTGATTTGGAGCTTCGCTTTGGACCTTCTTCTTTCGTGAACTATGAAGCGGCGCTGTACAAACTCCGACAAACCACCACAGTGGCAGTCTACATGGCAGAATTTGAATCTCTGTCTACTCGAACTCCGGGGCTCACTGCCACTAATCTCTTGAATTGTTTCATCTCTGGGTTACAAGATGATATCCGACATGAGCTCCTCTTGCTAAAACCCTTGTCGCTACATGAGGCCATCATAATGGCAAAATTGGTGGAAGAGAAGTTAGATTCCACTTGAAACCCTTCACATCGACCCCCTCCAATAGCCAAGTCCCTAAACGCGCCTGGGCCACCAAGAACGAAGCCTCCATTATCCTTGAATCCTCCACCAAAATTTCCAATTAAGAAACTCACCTCCATTGAAATGGCTGCCCGGTGAGAATGTGGCTTATGTTTCAATTGTGATGAACGGTTTGTCCCAGGACACCGGTGTAAACCACTTCAATTTCTGTATATGCTAGTCGAGGATGAAGACCCCGAACAATCAAAGATGGTTATGTCTGAAGAGGAGAATGTGCGGTCACTACTATCAGAAGAATTGTCCCCAGGGCAAGATAATGCTTCATCCATCTCCTTCCATGCTTTAGAAGGGCAACAGGCTTCCACGACCCTGCGCTTGCCAAGAACCATTTTAGGCTAATCAGTAACAGTGCTAGTAAACAGTGGTTCCACACACAACTTCCTACAGTCTCAGCTCATCGGCTATCTCAGACTCTCCGTTGAACCCTCTCACTATCTTAAGGTTACAGTTGGAAATGGGGACTTATTACGTTGTGAAGGAGTGTGTACTAAGTTTCCACTTACCTTAGGGTCCTCTCAATTTTCGGTAGACCTTTATCTGCTCCCAATCTACGGGGCAGATTTAGTTCTTGGTGTCCAATGGTTAGCATTCTTGGGACCTGTATTATTTGATTATAAATCCATGTGGATGAGTTTCAAGTACGCCGGAATAGAACTTACCCTCTATGGAGTGCCCAGCGCTGCTATTTCCACCATGACAATGAGTCAGCTACGGCGCAGTGACTTGACCAATTCGGCTGCATCCTACTTCCAATTGCTGGTTACTCCACTCGTCAAACACACTCCAGCAGCAGCGTCCTCAAAATCAATGTCGTCTTCCCAATTTGCTCATATTACTGACCCCCAGATCTCTACTGCTCTGCACGCCATCCTACAGACATTCCAGGATGTCTTTGCTGTGCCTCACGGGCTCCTCCTTGATGCCATACAGACCACAAATTCCCTTACAATCTCATGCAACACTGGTCAATGTTAAACCATATCGATACCCACACTTCCAGAACGGTGTAATGGAGAAGTTAATCAAAGAAATGCTAGCTGAAGGCATAATCAGACCTAGCACGTGTCCTTTTTTATCGCCTGTCCTCCTAGTGAAAAAGAAGGATGATAGTTGGAGATTTTGTGTGGATTATCGCACCCTGAATGCAATCACCATTAAAGACAGGTTCCCAATTCCAACAGTGGATGAATTGTTTGACGAATTGCGCAGTGCCACCGTGTTCTCCAAACTGGATTTACATGGGGGATATCATTAGCTTCGGGTGCATCTGGAGGACGTGCATAAGACCGCCTTCCGGACACATGATGGGCATTACAAATTCCTAGTCATGCCCTTTGAATTGTCGAATGCGCCCTCTTCGTTTCAAGCAGAGATGAACACTATCTTCCGCCCAATACTTCGCAAGTTTGTACTAGTATTCTTCAATGATATTTTGGTTTACAACCCCTCCTAGGAAGCACATCTCCGTCATCTCACTCAGGTACTCCAAATCCTACGCACTCACACCTTCTATGCCAAGCAAACTAAGTGTGAATTCGGGCAGCCTTCTCTCTTGTATTTGGGCCACATTGTTTCAGCACAAGGGGTGGCTGTGGATCCAACGAAAATTAAATCCATTCGAAGTTGGCCTCTTCCTGCTAATAGCGAACAGCTACGGGGCTTCCTGGGATTAGCCGGATACTACCGACGTTTCGTAGCTCAATACGCCCATATGGTTGCCCTGCTTACTCAATTGCTACGAAAAGATGCATTCATTTTGGGAAACGAAGCTACAGTAGCCTTCTAGTCGCTTAAAACCGCGCTTGGCTCCACCCCCGTTTTGGCCTTACCAGATTTTTCAAACCCATTTGTGGTGCAAATAGATACTTCGGGTAACGGCGTGGGTGCCGTCTTGGTGCATGCAGGTTGGCCCCTGGCTTTCTTCAGCCTGCAGCTCTGTCTGAAGCTGCAAAACTCCTCTACATACGACCGTGAGCTTTATGCCATCACAGAAGCGGTCAAGAAATGGCACCAATACCTCTTGGGAGCCAAGTTCGTTATCCAGATGGACCACCAGCCCCTTCGGGCCTTGATGACACAGATAGTACATACTCCGAAGCAACAGAAGTGGATAACCAAATTAATCGGGTATGATTTTGATATAGTGTATCGCCCAGGTAAGAAGAACGGGCCTGCTGACGTCCTGTCTAGACTGCAGGAAGAGAAATGCTACGCGCTGCAAATGGTGTCGAGGCCCATAATAGCACTATTAGCAGCTCTACAGGAGTACTACAAGCGACAATCTTTTGCAACTACCATGATCAAATCCATTATTGACCACCCAGATGAATTCGACCACTATACTGTTCGAGACGGGTTGGTATTCTTTAAGAACCGACTCTTCAATCCCTCCGAATCAGCCCTGCAGGAATTAATTCTGCAAGAATATCACAGCTCTCCAGTAGGGGAACATGCATGTCACGAACTCGAACCAAGCAGGTCAATTTCTAAAATCTGAATTCCCAAATAATTTTAAACAATTAATACTAAGTCCCAAAATTCGGGTGTGACAAACCAAAATATACTTAACAAAATTAAAATCCTCACAGGACCTCATCGAACAACCGTCCGAGCAAAATAAATACGACCTGCTCAACAATCATCGTAAGGGAGATAATAATCCAACCCAAAAATCAAAATCAAACATCAAAATATTCCACTAATTCCAACAGATAACAATACGCCGATATCCGGCCAATTCCATAATCCAAATACATCAATTAACAATATGAACCATAACAAAACTGAACTCACCAAATCG
>JAODPA010035903.1:0-12239 GCA_025585075.1 Nepenthes mirabilis | reverse complement strand
TATATTTAAATATTCTAATATTCAGATAGACTTGAAATTTGTACTTATCATTCACGGGTGGCAAAAGAAAGTGATATTTATCCCCATCTATAGGGAAAAATATGTAGACGACTTGCCTATGAGTCTAAATAGTAGCTTATGGTCTAAGGTTATCGGAAGTACATGTAACCCTTTCTCAAAGTCAATCTTTTGATCTTTGGTTCTCTAATTTGAGCATGTTTTAGATTTTTGATATATTTACCTACATTGATTTGGATATTTGAGATTTTGATATTGAGATTCGTAGGTTTTGCCCGCAGTTGAAATTTAGTCAGTTTCGTACATTTAGAACATTTGACCTTTGTTTTTGAATTATGCTTTTAAATATGAGACCACATTCGGATATTTATTGATATGATATAGTAGATATTTGGATTTTTGGCTTTTATGGATTTTGTATATGTTTTATCAATTATCATTCTGATATAGACACATTTATTTTATATATTATATACCGATACTTATGGAGTATTCAGGTTAGGTATTTATTATTTTTTATCCCTTCAAATTAGAGGGCTACGGGTGTCTTGTAAGGAGTTTGAACGTGATCACTGGTAGAGACTTGGCCTATATTTTGTGAGTATTAGTTTTATGGTTGAATTGTTTTACTATCAGTTGTATTCTTGGTGTTGAGGATTAATTTAATGTCAGTGTATAGCTTAGCTGTAGAATCAGGACTTAGATCATTTGTTATTTAGTTATTATGTCGTTTGGTTTATCTTGGATTAGTGGCTGGTTGTACAGTCGTTTTGTCACTCTTTCCTTACAAGCATTTGAGCAGGTCTAAAATATTTTTTTTTTATTCGGATGAACATTTCGGAGAGATCCTGTGAATAATTGACATTATTATCGTTTATTATTATTGTTAATATTGAGGTTATATGGATATTAAGTCAGGTCACGCCCGGATTTGGGTATTGGGTTGAATGTTGTCTTTAATTGGAATTTTATTTTGTGCTTTACGATTGTTGTTATATATTATTAGGACCTGCTTTGATCTGGGTTCGTGATAGATATCACCTTATCAACACTTTTGTTTTTGCTAAATCTTCTAAAACAAGGTCCAGACAATGTGCCTTACAATCGGTCTAGTATAGATACCTCCTTTTTCCATAAAAAGTTGCCCACCTGCTCCCACTACTCTCTTGTCTATGACAAAATGAACAACTCTATCCTCCCTAATCTCATCAATAATATTATCCATTAACTTGATGTAGTATTCTTTGTTTCTACTGTGGGTATCAGTGGTATCAATGAACTTACAAAAATTAGTTTTGCAGGAATTATACTCTAAGAAATTAATCAGGTGATTATATGTAACATCGGCCCATTCATTGCACATAATAGTAACACTCTACTCATTCTAGATAGCGCAGAAGCTATCAATCTACAACTTTAGTTGCTTGTACTCGTCCTCTAAATGAATAGTCATGATATCATATCGGGCATGGCACTTAATCTGATGACCCGAGTTTTAAAATATGATAATTGGGAGGTAATTAAGTTAAAATAAGTAAATTGTGGTCAAAAAGTACAGGAAGAATCGGATTGAAAAGCTCAAACAACCGAAAATGGTAAATCGGGAACCGAAATTGTAAGCTGTGAAACGTTAATTCGTAAATAAGGTTTCTGATTTTAAATTGTGATCATTATGACTTATTAAGGTTATATAATCAAAAATAAGGTTCAAGGATATGAAAGATTGTGTTAGAATGGTCAAAATGGGCCTCGAATGGCAAAAATGCGAAGTAGGCTTGCTGCGAGCTTGACCCGCACCCTCCGTGGGCTCGAGCCCACGGAGAGCACAGAATCTAGATTTGGCAGTGCTCACCGCGTGCTTGAGTGTTGAGCCATGTTAAAGCTCCGTGCTGCTTCGCGATTTTCATTTTCCCACGCAACGAAACCCTTTTAGAGAGAAAGGGTGACGAATAAGGGAGAGAAAGAAGGAAATCGAGGCCGTAGACTCCGAATCCGGCTTCGAACTAGTTAGAGAAATCGTAGAGCACGTCGAGGCAAGTACATCTATATTATTTTTCTTTCATTTTTGTTAATTTTTATCCGATCCCCTTCGGGTATTTTATCCTGATACCTGACTCTATGTATATCAGTGTGATGCCCATAGTCTAATTATGTATATATGTGAAATTCGTTGTCCGATTCATTATTTCCGCACCGTTATGCCCATCCGAAACCCTCACCCACGCTCGTGTACTATTCTTGTATGATCGGGTGGATTCCAGACTTTGATTTTTGGGGCTTTTACATGAATTGGGACTAGAATATGATTACCCATATCCCCCATAAGTTAATTCAACGGTTGGGTACCCGATTTGGTGGAATTATGTGAAATTTCGTTCATGAAACCATAACCCTACGCCCGGGTGGTTTTGGACTTCGATTTTTGGGGCTTTTGATTTATTTGGGATTAGATTATGATTATACATGACTTGGGTAAATTGATTTACCGATTGGGTATCCGAAATTGTGAAATTTGGTGAAAATTCGTTCGCGAAGCCCTTGACCCGCTTTCGGATTTGAGATTCTATTTGGAGTTAAATATATAAATTGACTTGGGATTATAATTACCCATACATTGGGTTCGATAAATTACCTATTGGACGTCCAAAATTTTGAGAATTAATCGATTTGTGTATATGTGTACTATTCACGTGTACTGTTCACGGGTATTGTTCACTCGAGAATTTCAGACGATATTTTGTGTAATGTTTCCATGTTTAAATGTCGATTAAGTAATATGTATCTATGTAAATTTAATTATTCAATTTGAAAGTTTTGGCATGCCCAATTTTGAAAGAATTCGTATTTGAAAGCTCTTCAAGTTAATCTGTTCCTTCCAAAGAGAGAGAAAGTTGAGGTACAACAGTAAGCACAAAGAGGAAAAAAAGGGGAAAAATCACTCGTTCCGATCCTATCTAGGTAAAAATAACGGTAGATCGGGTTTAGGCAAGTATTTTTGATGCTAATTCCTATTTTAACAGTGTTTTGATATCTCCGCAATTGTATTTATACTCTAAAAGCATGTTTCTCTATGTTCTGCATAAATAAAGCCTTTTTTTATAAATTAATCGGATATATTTCATGTCTACATGTATATACTGCAATATCTGACATTAATTTCATGAAAATGCACATATTAAGTGTCCGTTTATAGTCCGATAATTTCAGCCAAACCCTAGGTAAGAAAATGATATGTTTTAATGATTTTTACTCTTAATTTCTGTTGTATAAAAGTTAATCCGTACTGAAATAAAGCTCCTGATATAATTGGTTTCTGAAAATTTTATACAGACTTATACTAATAAATCACTGTAGACTTCTGAAGCAAAATTGAAGGATTTTATACAGTTATTGTATATTCTGAACCAATTCTAAAGGGTTTCTAACTGTCTCTGTATATTCTGAAATAAATCTGAAAGGTTATGAACTGTCTCTAAATATTCTGAAGTTAACTAAAAGGTTTTGAGCTAATACTATATATTCTGAACTGAAATTGAAGGATTATAAACTATTACTGCATATTCTGAACTGAACTAAAGAATTATTGTGAAACTCTATCTGACTTCTAAAACTGAAAAGGGTTTTCAGTTAAGAAATCAGAAGAAACTATTTCTGATACTGTACTTACTGTTCTAATGTACTTACTGTTATTTAGGACCCAGGACTGATTACAATCAGGTTAGGTTCTTCGACATACCTTAGAATTTTACGGTGGTGATCGAGGATAACTCTATCCATGGAGTTATATGTGGTCCACCCTTCCTTGGGGCATTACGGTCAGGAAGAAAGTTTCTATTTTTGGCCTACCTTCGGGAGGCACACCTGTACTGATCCCTTGGGACAGAATTTTTTGTCACTGTTTATAGCCTTAGATTATGAGAAGATGTACACAATCTATCCTCGATCATTCGCCCCGTCAGCTAGTAGGGTATACTGGCAGAGTCCGTTACTACACTTTTTGCCCCACTATTCCGTACTGATTACTGTTCTGTACTGATTACTGTTTCGTATTGATTTCTGTTTTGTTCTAATATAAAAGAGAAGTTTCTGACTCTATTTTCTGATTCTACTTTCTGAATTATACTGATTTCTAATTTCTAAGTTTAATATCGTCAAATTATGCTCTTCTCTGTTTTCTAGGTTATATTCTATTTAACAATTCTATTTCTGCGTAGATTCACGACTGTTCTGCACCACTACTTTACTGCATATCTGCATGTATCTTGTTGGGCCCCGGCTCACTATTTTACTGTTTTTTTTCTCCAGATGAGACTGTAGAGGCAGTACCGGACGAGGAGTGATCGAGAGCCTAGCTTGAAGACTGTGGAGATCTGAAGTATTTTGGAGTTATTTTGGAGAATCAGTTGGATGTAAAGACTTGACTTGATATATGATTTTGTATATGGATTTTATGCCTATGGACATTTATGTATATATGAATTTTGTATAGAAATGCATGTAATACATGTGATGAATAGGAAACTATACTTCTGCAGGTTAATAATTTAGCTTCCGTTCTATACTTTTGGATATTCTGTACAGGTCTTAGATGGCATCTCGTTTATGAACTGCTAGTATAGTTTATGATTTTATAGATTAACGATATGGATGGCACATGTGATCCTATGTATGCGTGTTATAGGAAGAATTGTCGTATAATTGATAATTGTGTGCTTGTAATGGTTGTTATACAGGTTGTACTTTTGGGTTTTCATGTAGTTACAAAGGAGACTCTGTCAAAATTTCTGCAGAAGTCTTACCTTATATTTTGGTCCTAAAATCCTGTTTCTATCTTGACAAAAGTTTTTAAGGAAAAAAAATATGTTCCGTCACAATTGGTATCAGAGAGTTGAGAAGCCTTAGGAATTGATTGATCAAAAAGCGAAAGTATACGTTTGAATCTCTGTACTAAATTCCTATAGGAATAGGTCGAGAGAGCAGTGAGGAGGCACCTTGATGTCCTAAATTGATTGGTGCCGATTTAGTACTTGAGCTAATTGGTATTGATTCGAGGTCTAGGGTAATCAGTTTTTGTTTGAAGTTTAGACTTGATCATTCTAGGTTGAGGTCCTAAAAGGAACAGTGGATCAATCTACTCAGTATGGTAGATAAGTGGAATTGATAGCTTGAGGTCTATATAACTTGGAGTCGATTTCGGAAAAGTAAGCTTAAGGATACCAATTTAGGATCAATTCATAGTGATCAAGTGCATGAATTTTTGGGTAATGCGAATCCATCAAAATTGAGAAAGGTGTTCGTAGATGTTGATGTGAAAGATAGTGATAGGATATTATACTTTTCAATCGGTTGTGAATTCTGAATAAGAGGCAATGCTAATCGAACTGAGAATAGGTGTTAAATCCAATTAGTAACAAGGCCACCCCTTTGAATCAGTTGATGGACGTTAAAAAATCTAACTATGAAAAGTTTTAAGGATATGTTTATATATATTTAGAAGAAAATATCAGGCCGACTTATTTTAATGGATGATTTGGAGTCGGTTGCAATTGACATTAGCTTCTGAGAATTTTATATGGAATTAAAGGAGCATTGGCTAGGTACTATTGTGGATACTTTGAAACCTCTAGGAAGTAAGATAAACTGATGAGATTGTTATGGTTGGTTGAGTAATGGGTTACTCAGAGGATTAATCAATCGATAAGTAGGCACAATAAATGAATAGGTGATTTCTAATATCGATCTGTATCCATAACATGTCAATTATGGATGATTAAAAAAAATTTGCCATGGTAGCATTCTGATAAATATATGGTTGCTACGTTGTTCGAAAGCGCTATATGGGTTTTGAATTTTTGTGGATGTCCATGAATTTTATGGGATGGATCTTTCAGCCATATTTGGGTCCATATTGAGATGACCTCATTGATGGGTCCAAAGGAACGTAGAAAATATGTACTCCGTTAGAAATTGTGTCATGGATTGAGAGCAGTTGTTAACCGAAGACCTAATCGAGAAAGGAACGGAAGTTTAGTCTAAGAAAATGCCCCGTTGAGCGTATGGTATCTTTGATAGCACGATTTTGAATCCATAGGATCTTAAGCGGTGACTAAATAGGAAAGGCTGATTAATGTTGAGAAGGGGTATGGTTTTCTTAGGATTAACTGAATTTGATAAGCAATCTGGCAAGTATCCCTCGAGGATTATAGTGTCCATGAGTCGTTTAGCTCGAGAAAGATTTGTAATCGTTATGATGAGATACAAAAGATAATTTAGAGAAGTAAAAAGGGTCAATTGATTTCCATGTTATTTAGGATGACCATTGATGGGTCTAGTAAGTTAATATAGCGGGTAATATTGTTGAGGAGGTTAAAATTTTTCTATTCTAGTGTTGTGATAGGTAACTATCCTCATATAAGTGGGGGAAAGGTTCATAGTTAGAATTACTCCGCCAGTACGTCGAAATTAATAGTTAGAATCTCCACTTTGGGAACTTAGAGATGTTACCTTGGAAGTAGCTAATATCGGATGGTTTCAAGGGTTATAATAGTTGTATCATAAATAAATAAATAATCTTACAATATTGCGAATGGATAGACCCATTTAAGGATTGCTGGAATAAACCTAAGCATATTTAAGAGATTTGGCCTTAATGTTAATAATTGACGTTAAGAGTTTTTACACTCAATGTGCTTTCGGTGTTTTGTAGGAGATGTGAAAGGAAAAAAATTGTGAGTACGTTCAAATTCTTGGACAATAGGAGATTGTTTTCTTAAATTGGGAGATAGAAGCGTATTCAAAGTATTAGAGCCATAAAATTTTAGAACGAGAAATCCCTATGATTTTATTTCAGGACGATTCACTTATATTATAATTATGGAGACCGTTTTCAGATTAAATTAGGTAGCCCATCGGTATGCCAACAAGATACTAATGTTTCTAAGTATTTGGGTTTTGAGATTTCGGATAATGACCTAAAGTTGTAATAAATCTTTGGGTGATAATTATAATTGTAATTTCTAATCTGGTTGTAATTTGAGGATATAAGGTATTTCGATTTTGAGGTTGTTTGCGATTTGAAATTTCTACCAAAATCTTAATTGAAACTCGATCAGCGAGTTTGGGAGTTAAGTTAAATTTGATATAGTGGCAAATTATAATCGGATAATTCGTAGTTAGATAAATAATTAAAGTAGCACAACGAAAATGTGGCAAACCCACATATGATGAGGTTCAATCTGAGGCTCAGAAGGAATATTTTCCTTCTATGCTTAGGGTAGGATCAAGTAAGAACTTTCAGCCGTTTGAGGTTTCGAGTTAAGTCGGAAAAGTAGTTAATGAATTTGGTGTGTCTTCGAACTTGGTAGAATTAGATTCTGATAGAACGCGTTGGGTAATAAGAACCAGGATAATTCAACACTCAAGATTCCTCGAGATAACCGTTTAATCAATGAGGTGATTTGAAAACGCTAAAAGAATTTGGAATGTTACCACCGATTATAGGAATTTAAGGTTCTGGGAGAATGCTCATTATTGAGACTTAGCATAAATTAAAATAAGAATTTTCAACCAATTGAGTACTTGAACTAAGTCGCAGGGAATTAATAGGCTTAAGTTGCCCTCAAACTTGGTAAATTAGTGTGAAATTTTTCCCATGTATCATAAATGTGGAAGTAAATAAGTGATTATGATGAATTATCTTGGGAAACATAAAGCTTATCCCCACAAGGAGGGTTGAATTTAGGTTTTGATAGAATGAAACAGGTAATAAGGATCAGAACAATTCAATGCTTGAAGTTTTCTGGGATAATCGTCTAACCGAGGAGGTGATTGGGAATGCTTGGGAGATTGCCTCTGACTCGGGGATTTCAATATTCGTCAAATTTTGAGGACAAAATTTCTATAAGTGGGAGAGAATGTGACGACATGAGTTCCGAAATATGATAATTGGGAGGTAATTAAGTTAACGTACGTGAATTGTGGTCAAAAGGTAAGGAAGAATCGGATTAAAAAGCTCAAAGAACCGAAAATGGTAAATTAGGAACCAAAATTGTAAGCTGTGAAATATTAATTCGTAAATAAGATTTTAGGTTTTAAATTGTGATAATCATAACTTATTAAGGTTATATAATCAAAAATAAGGTCCAAGGATGTGAAAGATTGGATTAGACTGGTCAAAACGGGTCCTAAATGGCAAAAATGTGAAGTAGGCTTGCTGTAGGCTTGCTACGGGCCTAACCTGTGCCCTCCATGGGCTCAAGCCCACGGAGAGCACAGAATCCAGATTTGGCTGTGATCGTCGTGCACTCGCCGCGCGCTGGACCGGCCTGGCAGTAAGGCTACGCTCGCCGCGCGCTCAAGCGCCTAGCCATTTTAAAGCTCCGAGTTGTTTCACGATTTTTATTTTCCCACACAACCAAACCCTTTTAGAGAAAGAGAGGGCGACGAATAAGAGAGAGAAAGGAGGAGATCGAGGCCGTGGAGTCCGAATTTGACTTCGAGCTAGTTAGAGAAATCGTAGAACACGTCGAGGCAAGTACATCTATACCATTTTTCTTCCGTTTCTGTTGATTTTCATCCAATCCCCTTCGGGTATTTTGTCCCGATACTCGACCCTGTGTATATCATTGTGATGCCCTTAGTCTAATTATATATATATGTAAAATTCGTTGTCCGATTCATTGTTTCCACACCGTTATGCGCATCCGAAACCCTCAACCACGCGCATGTACAATTCATGCGCGATCGGGTGGATTTCAGACTTTGATTTTTGGGGCTTTTGTATGAATTGAGACTAGAATATGATTACCCATATCCCCCATAAGTTAATTCATCGGTTGGATACCCGATTTGGTGGAATTATGTGAAATTCCGTTCGTGAAACCCTAACCCTATGCCCGGGTGGTTTCGGGCTTCGATTTTTGGGGCTTTTGATTTATTTGGTACTAGATTACGATTATACATGACTTGGGTAAGTTAATTTACCGATTGAGTATCCGAAATTGTGGAATTTGGTGGAAATTCATTCGCAAAGCCCTTGACCCTCGCCCAGACACCGTTTGAGCTTCTATTTGGAGTTAAATGTATAAATTAACTTGGGATTATAGTTACTCATACCTTGGGTTCAATAAATTACCTGTTGGATGTCTAAAATTTTGAGAATTAATCAATTTGTATATTGTGTATTTTTCACGTGTGCTGTTCACGAGTACTGTTCACCCGAGAATTTCAGATGATATTTTGTGTAATGTTTCCATATTTAAATGCCGATTAAGTGATATGTATTTGTGTAAATTTAATTGTTTAATTTGAAAGTTTCGGCATGCCCGATTTCGAAGGAATTCGTATTCAGAAGCTCTTCAAATTAATCTGTTCCTTCCAGAGAGAGGAAGTTGAGGTACGACAGTAAGCACGAAAAGGAAAAAAGGGGAGAAATCACTCGTTCCGATCCTATCCGGGTAAAAACAACGGTAGATCGGGTTCAGGTATATGTACTTCGGATGGTAATTCCTATTTTTACAGTGTTTTAATATCTCTACAACTGTATTTATACTCTAAAAGCATATTTCTCCATGTTCTGCATAAATAAAGCATGTTTCTGTAAATTAATCGGATATATTTCATGTTTACATGTATATACTGCAATATCTAATATCAATTTCATGAAAATACACATGTTAAGTGTCCATTTATCGTCCGATAATTTCAGCCAAACCCTAGGTACGAAAATGATAGGTTTTAATAATTTTTACCCATAATTTCTATTGTATAAAAGTTAATCCGTACTGAAATAAAGCTCATGATATAATTAGTTTCTGAAAATTTTATACGGACTTATACAGATAAATCACTATAGACTTCTGAAGCAAAACTGAAGGATTTTATACCGTTACTGTATATTCTGAACCAATTTTGAAGGGTTTCTAACTATCTTTATATATTCTGAAATAAATCTAAAAGGTTATGAACTATCTCTGAATATTCTGAAGTTAACTAAAGGGTTTTAAGCTAATACTGTATATTCTAAAGTGAAACTGAAGGATTATAAACTGTTACTGTATGTTCTGAACCGAACTGAAGAGTTATTGTGAAACTATGACTGACTTCTGAAACTGAAAAGAGTTTTTAGTTAAGAAATAAGAACAAACTATTTTTGATACTGTACTTACTGTTATTTAGGACCCATGACTGATTACAGTCAGGTTAGATTATTCGACATGCCTTAGAACTTTATGGTGGTGATCGAGGATAACTCTATCCATAGAGTTATATATGGTACGCCCTTCCTCTGGGCGTTACGGTCAAGAGAAAAGTTTCTATTTTTGGCCAACCTTCGGGAGGCACACCTATACTGATCCCTTGGGACGGGATTTTTTGTCACTATTTATAGCCTTGAATTGTGAGAAAATGTACAAAATCTATCCTCGATCATTCATCCCGTCAGCTAGTAGGATATACTGGAAGGTTTCGTTACTGCACTGTTCTGCACCACTGTTCCGTGCTGATTACTGTTCTGTACTGATTATTGTTCTGTACTGATTTCTGTTCTGTTCTGATATAAAAGAGAAGTTTCTGACTCTATTTTCTAATTTTGCTTTCTGAATTATATTGATTACTGATTTCTGATTTCTGAGTTTAATATCATCAAACTATGCTCTTCTCTATTTTCTAGGTTATATTCTGTTTAACTGTTCTATTTCTGCATAGATTCATGACCGTTCTGCATCACTACTTTACTGCATATCTGCATGTACCTTGTTAGGCCCCGACTCACTATTTTACTATTTTTTTTCCTCCAGATAAGACTGTAGAGTTAGCACCGAACGAGGAGTGATCTAGAGCCTAGCTTGAAGACTGTGGAGATCTGAAGTATTTTGGAGCTATTTTGGAGAATCAGTTGAATGTAAAGACTTGACTTGATATATGATTTTGTATATGGATTTTATACCTATGGACATTTATGTATATATGGGTTTTGTATAGAAATAAATATAATGCATGTGATGAATAGGAAACTATGCTTCTATAGGTTAATAGTTTAGCTTCCGCTCTATACTTCTGGATATTTTGTACAGGTCCTAGATGGCATATCGTTTATGAACTGCTAGTGTAGTTGATGATTTTATAGATTAACGTCATGGATGGCATATGTGATCCTGTGTACACGTATTGTAGGAAGAATTATGGTATAATTAATATTATGTGCTTGTAATGGTTGGTTATACAGGTTATAATTTTGGGTTTTTGTCCAATTATAAATGAGATTCTGTCGAAATTTTTGCAGAAGTCTTACATTATATTTTGGTCCTAAAATCCTATTTCTATCTTGACGGAAGTTTCTAAAGAAAAAAAAAATCTATTCCGTCACACTTAACTCCCACGCCATTTGGCTGCTGTGTCTAACATTGGCTTATAAAATAGTTTATCTTTAGCAACATTTGGTGGAATGCTACTCTACCAAAAAAATTGACTAACAGTCTGTCCCAATCTTTTCCGCAAGCTCTTCATCGGCAACTCTCTTATCTTGTGTTACTTCAAGGACTCACTTTTGTACATAGTTATGTTAATTTTTGCCATTTGAGCATGTGTACTCTCAAGGTTGATCCATATCTCCGTCTGCTAGCTACATATGGATTTTGCTTTGGAGCTGTAAATGATTGCTACGTCCTTGGGCCTCGACCACCAATATCCCTTAATCCACTACCATTGCCACCCTTCTCGAACGAGATGATCGAGCTCTAAATTTTTATCACTACTCCCATACATTTTGGTTTCTGATACTCTCTCAACTAGCCAATTCAAGCTGTACATTGTCCTCCCATTCCTTAAATCCACAATGTTGATGTGCGGCCCACCAAGCCGAAACCACCCATTACATCAAGGTTGACCCTGCTATCCATGAATTCGAATGCCGGTCCCCTTGAATTCTCTTTTTTCTGTACTCTGAGCTCTAAATTGTTCATTTAAATGTTTTTGTATGAGTTGCCTAACCTATCCCAATATATGGTTATATGGAGCAACATTACCCCTATCGTAGCCCAAATGTTTTTTAGCCTAGTGATCCGTCCACTATTTATTTTATGATAAAATTTATATTTTTGATCTATTTCTATCCCCCCTTACAAGATTACAAAACCCCTACCCTACATTACCTTGGTAATCTCCTCCTACTCTACCATGATTGCTCTTAGCTCTGCTTTTTGTCTTCGATGTTAACATTTTAG
>JAODPA010035892.1:0-12240 GCA_025585075.1 Nepenthes mirabilis | reverse complement strand
TGTAAGCCTTTTGATTAGATGTGTGCTTGTTGCAGGTGAATTTAAACAGGTTGTATTTTTAGTTTTCGTCTAGTGGCAGAGGAAACTCTGCCGGATTTTCTGTAGAAATGCATAAATCTAATTATGGGCATTAATGATTTGTTATTGACGGAGGGTTATTTAAGGAAAATAACTCGGTCCGTCACAGGAGGTCTCATTTATTAAGCCGGTTTCAAATCACAGAACTTATACGTCACTTACAAAGCCGGTTTCAAAATTATATTACAAATGCCAGTTTCAAATTCGTGATACAAGGCCAGTTTCGAACTCACAGTACAAATGCCGATTTCAAAATACGATACAGGGCCGGTTTTGAAATTTTACTACAAGGCTGGTCTCAAAATCATGAAGCAGATACCGGTTTCAAATTTTCATTACAAGGTCGGTTTTAAAATCACAAGGCAATGCCAGTTTCAAAATTTCAACAAAAATGCCCGTTTCGATTGAGGCTGATTTCAATTATTCTATAAGGGTGGTTTCAAATGAAGGCCGGTTTCAAAATCAAAGGCAAATGCCGGTTTCAAATTTTTATTACAAGTGCAGGAGGTCTTTTTACTCATGTCAGATATCTTAAAAGCTTGTCCGTGGCCAGAATTCATGCAAGTAAGGTAAAAATGAAGGTCTTTATGAAAACACATAACAGAGCTTCCTTTAAACATGACATTAACAGAAATCCAGATGATTAGAACAAATATCATGCATACCATAACATCAGTTCATAAAAAATCAGATATAATTACATTGCAAACATAAACTATAGAAAGATAAGTACGCTTATAGTAAATCATAAATTTAAGGGGGCTACACTTGCATTACAAACATGATATTAAAAAGGGTGAGTACACTTGCCTGAATCTCTTTACTCCGTCCTAAAATTCTAGGTTGTTTCACTAAGGAGCTCGGCTGAGAGCTTCCTCCTAACCTTTTTCCTTACATTCTCTAATTTCTTATTTATAGGCCTTTGGTCTGACTGTAGTAGGTAGGGCAGGTCAATTACTTGTACTTCTTTGCTTGCTCCCCTTGCCTTTCTAGAAGGTCAGCGGGGCGGTTGGGAGTAGGTTTCCTACTTAGGCATGTCATCCTGACCTTAATCATATTTAGTCATTATGTCAATCAATCGTGCGGTCAACTCTTCCTTGGCCTCTCTTCACACTTTTTGGTCAACTTACGTTGACCGGATTAAATTTTCCTTCTTTCTATCATCTCAACACTTTCGGCCCCCTTTCTTCCTTCCCATTCAACACAGACACTTTCGGCCTCCTTCCTTCCCGATCAACGCAGACACTTCCGGCCTCCTTCCTTCATTTCCGGTCAACTGGCGTTGACCAATTAAATTCTCCCTCACGTTTTTCGGTCAATAGGCATTGACCGGATTACTTTCTTATTATATTTTTTGATCAACAATCACACAATTCCGGTTAACTTAACTACCCCAACTTGCCTTCTAGTCTTATAATTGCTCCTTCATTACTTCCGGTCAACTGACGTTGACTAGATAAGTACCCTTCACATTTCCGGTCAACTGGCATTGACCGGATAAACTTTCCTTCACATTTTCGATCAACTTGCGTTAACCGGTTATGTTTCCCTCACATCTTTCGGTCAACAGGCATTGATCAGATCATATTTTCCTTTACCTTTTTGTCATTCTCTTGACACAAAAGAATTTGATCCTTATATTTCCGATGACTGAAGGTCCCAAAGATTTGGTACATTACAATTCTCCCCCACTTATAGCAATTTCTTCCTCGAAATTTCGATGAGCCTTAGCCTCTTAGAACGACTCAACCAAGACACTTACTGATCTTCTCAACCATCGATACAAGGGAGACCTTATAACAATCCTCCGAAATTCAAAAGCAACCTATAATAATGCTGGTCATTTCTCCAATTTAATCCAATACTTCAAACGAATCCAATGAACTTTCACTTCAGTTCATTCCAAGCTTCAAAGAATTCGATCACAGGGACCTCAACCTTATTCTTAAATCTCTGAGCCATGGGTTCACGACGCTTATGCTGCCCTACTCTGATTAAAACAGTTCTAGGATAGTCATACTATGAAGACAATTCCACAATCCTCAGACTACAGTCTCATTCCGAGTTACAGTCAAAACGATCACTCAAAAAGTCAACATAGCTTTAAATCATTACCTAGAATCTTAAGATCCCAATTACTTAGTAACCTCAAGATCCCGTTGGCATACCAATAAGCCAACTGATTCCAGCTGAACACGTCTTCTATGATTACGATAAGTGGGTCACCCTAATCGTTTTGAAACAAATCATAAGGACTTTATATTTCATGAACTTCTAGCTCCCAAACATTGAATACGGTTTTGTCTCCCAATTCAAGAACATGGCATCCTATCACCAAATCATTTGGACTTACTTGCGATTTATCTTTCATATCTCCTATGAAACTTCAAAGACATACAAGTCCAAAGTCTCGCAGCATCAATTGCCAACATTGATGCTTGCTTTTCCAACGAAAACACCGAGGTTCACTTTCTCAACCTTTAAACAGGTCTATCCACATGTCATATCATATGATCATCCTTTCTAATAGTACAACTATTGTGGTTCTTAAAACATTAGGTAATGACTATCTTTAAAGACAAAGCCATAAGTTCTCAAAGTGGAGACTTTAATTGTTAATTCTGACTTACATATGGGGTGACACTAATCATGAACTTCTTCCCCACTTAAATCAAAGGTATCTACCTATCATGACGTGAGAGTAACATAACCTTAACATTTCTCAAAGGTATTACATTCCACAATAACTTACTAGACCCATCAGGGATCAATCCAAATGACATGAACGTCAATTACCCCCATCCGATCTCCAAATACTACCGTTTATCTTTTGTTCTAACAGTTATAAATCTCTCTAAGCCAAACATCTCACTTGAATTGTAGTCCTCGAAGAATACTTCTTAGATCACTTAATAACTTCGGCTAGACCCAAGATGACCATATGCTTTCATGACACAATTCGGTCTTTCCAATAGCCATCACTTAAAATCTTATAGATCCCAAGATCATGCTACCAAAGAGCTACAAGCCTAACAGGGCATTTCCTTCACTAAACTCGCATTCCTTTGAATTTATCTATGAAGTCACCTCAACATGGTCCCAAAAGATCCAACCCATAACATTTCATGAAATACCAACGGACCTACAAAACCCAAACAGTGTTTTCTAGACTTCATAGTGGCCATATCCTCATCCTGAATACCGCCGGTGCTACCACTTTCGTTAACCCACAATTAACATGCTATGGACCCAAATCGATCTTAGAAAACGTCAAGCTTTTACAACGGCCCATGAAATTTGCTTATCCATTCACAAGGTCCGTTTGACAAATCATCACTCTCCTAGGCCACCCCATTTTTTAAATTCATGAACAACCTTATCGGTCCGTCTTATCTGCCTTGAAGGTTCTAGGGTATTTCACAATGATACCAAAGCCTATACTTCACGACTCTGCATGGAACTCTCAACAATCGCCGTCGATTTTGACACAACCTCGAATTTTTGGTCAACAGATAAGTCAACCTAATCTTCCTTCTATAATCATCCTCAAATAGTCACACGGCCGAAGCCCCTCAATGACCACAAAATAACTTTAAGATGTGGCCACATATACTAATTAGACTTAACATAGATTCTTATCGAATGTTCCATAGGAAGACGTCATCAATCTCTTGATACCTTGATCAATTCAGACTTATGCCTTAGATCCCACAACTCGATTGCCGGATGTCATCCTTTACCAATCCAACAGTAATACTATTGCAATTCGCCCACCGAACTACTATTAAGATCAAATTAAGACTTGGTACCTTAGGTAGCTCAAGTTCATACCTAAAATCATATAATTCAATTCCAAGATTCGTACATAAACATCCACTTTGATATATCTTTTGTCCTTCCAAGTACTAGGTCACCTTTACTGCTATTACAAAGCTTAGGTCTCCCAATTGCACATAACTCAAAACACAATGCAAACATGGGTTTGGAATCCCCAAAATGACACCAGATTACAATATTAAGCCCAAAGGCCTTACCTCATATCGCGACAGGTCGCACTTAATACTTCAAGTTAATACCTTAGAACCGTGATTTAAAACACTGAACCTTTTTGCCCCCCGTCCATGGATAAGGACATCCCTAAATCTTGCAATCAAACCAACCATTCTTGAAACATGCTCCCGAGAGTCTTATCAAAACAAAATATTCATCCTTAAAGCTTCCATAAGCACATAGGACAATACCTCTTAATTCTCAAGATCCATGATCTTCTTGACGTCAACTAACGGAAGTCAACTTCACTTCCTATCTAACATGGGGCAACACGCCATACCTTCTACAAGACATGGGGTCACCGCAATGCCATCTTAAGTCTAAAAATCCACATCATCAGCCTCAATATAACTCGAAGCTACCCAAAAGTCTAAACACTTAAACTTTTTTCCAAAACAATCACAAATTGTCATCCTAGGACTTGATATACCCGAAATTTACTCCAGTCATACCAATCTTGAGCCGATGGCTCCCTACTGGACCTTAACGATTTTTCCTTCTTTGAGGGTCCTCCCCAAGCATTGGCTCTTGAAGCTCGATTAAAAGTCCTCTGTCTAAAAAATTCCCCTCCTTCCAGCTTCTTCTCATAAATAACGGCCCTTTCTAACACCTCTCCATACGTAGCCAACTTCAAAGTTGAGAGATGTCTCCTGATATCATCTCTTAATCTTTGAAAGAACCTTCTAACTTTTCTCTCCTAGTCTTCCACCATATAAGGAGCATAGCGGGACAGTTCCGTAAATTTTGCGTCATACTCAGTCACGATGTGAGTGCCTTGCCTTAAGCGAAGGAATTAATCTTCCTTCTATCCGCGAAGGTTAGTAGGAAAGTATTTCTCTAATAATGCTACTTCGAACATTCCCCAAGTAGTTTCCCTCTCTGGCACCTCAAAGACCCTCTCTGCATCTCCCACCAGTGGTGGGCCTCACCCACCAACTTATGGGTGGCGAACAGGATCTTATCTCCGGCAAGAAAGTTAATTACTGCAAACACCTTCTTTAATCGCTGGATCCAGGTGTTCGCCTTCAATGGGTCGGGTTCTCCGGAGAATTTAGGAACTCGCTCGTTGGTAAAGCAATCATAGACTGACTTCTCTTGATGAACAGAAATTGGGTCAGTCACCGGAGTTGGTGGAGCCAAGGCTTCTATGACATCAGCCATCCTGTCTAGCTGGTTCAAATATCTTATCTCCGGGTCCGGAGGGTTGTTAGTCCGGATGGCTCATTTTCCTCTATTAGACATGTTTTCAACAATGACTTTGATTCCTGAAAAAAAACGTTTTGGTCAGATTACTAACCAAAGGCGGCTAACACATAGTACTCTTTCCTAATCATAAGTAATGCTAACTCCTTTTTATCCTTAACTAATCCTATCTTAAGTTTCCGTATTGATTTAGATCAAACCTAAAGCATCTCAGTTCTCTCTGATACCAACTGTGACGGACCGACCACATTCCACCACATACGGCCGCCATCAAACCTAACCTTTACACATATACAGTGTGATACTAACTTGGTGGACATAAAAATTTTTCTTTTCTTTTAAACATACCCTATCTCGTACACGGGATCGCTTAAGGCTGAACTCCTTGAGTTGGCCATCAAAGTTTTAACTCCATACCTGGCCGGCCAACATTAAGGTTGGTCGGACACGAAGTCCTTGACATAAAATAAGATGCTACTAGAAATATCAACTTCATTCTTCCATATTATAATTACGAAAACATGCTAACATCCATAAATTCTTTTACATCGGAAATGTTTTACAAGTCCTCCTCAAAACATGAAAAGAAAATACATCAATTCCTTCACTGATCAGCTCCGGCCAGCTATGCCGTCAAGTTACTTCATATGACTCTACTCAATTTCATCCTCTATAAGCTTTTCATCGTCTGAAAAACAGCAAAAGTGAGTTACAAAACCCAACAAGGTACCCACATGCAGAAAATATTAACATACATATCATCAGATCAAAGTAAAGGTTTGATAACATAACTTAGTATACAAAAATTATCATATCATTTCTTCTTAAGTTCAGAGTTACTTATTCTTATTCTTATTATCATGTCTTCAGAAAATTCATAAAAGTCGAATAAAATGCTTATCATCTTTAGGGATCGGACGGGAGCGGACAACATCAAGGAAGGGTTATGTCCTATCCCACAACCTAATGCCGTATCCTCCTATTATACTCCTAGAGGCGGGCAGTAATGCCTTTTACCTAGCATATGGAGCCATAGTCCATAAGCCTTTTGCCACCAGAAATTTTCCCGTGGCCCAGAGGTAGTCCTCGAGTGTCACTCTAATATCCTTTATCTAATTGTAACAGCAAGCTTAATAGAAATTCGGTTTTTAGTTCATATCTTTCGATGGCCATCTATCATAGTTCAAAAGTCAGAAGTCATAGAGTTCCACTTGCTGTCTAGATTACATACATTTTTCCTTATTCTTATAACATTTATTCTTAACTTTAGCATTTGAAGTTCATAAAGCCCTTTCCTTTAACATCTTAAAACTGAAGATCCTTTATCAAAGTGTCAAAGGTCTCATTTATCAAGTTGGTTTCAAATCACAAAACTTATACGTCACGTACAAAACCGATTTCAAAATTATATTACAAATGTCGGTTTCAAATTCGTGATACAAGGCCGGTTTTAAAATTACAGTACAAATGTCAGTTTCAAAATACAATACAAGGCCGGTTTCAAAATTACACTACAAGGCCGATTTCAAAATCACAAGGTAATGCTAGTTTCAAAAATTCAACACAAATGCCGGTTTTGATTGAGGCCGATTTCAATTATTCTATAAGGCCGATTTCAAATCAAGGCCGATTTTAAAATCAAAGGCAAATGCCAATTTCAAAATTTCATTACAAGTGCAGGAGGTCTTTTTACTCATGTCAGTTATCTTAAAGGCTTGTTCGTGGCCAGAATTCATACAAGTAAGGTAAAAACGAAGGTCTTTATGAAAACACATAACAGAGCTTCCCTTAAACATGGCATTAATAGAAATCCTGATGATTAGAACAAATATCATGCATACCGTAACATCAGTTCATCAAAAATCAGACATACTTATATTGCAAACATGAACTATAGAAAGATGAGTACACTTACAGTAAATCATGAATTTAATGGGGGTACACTTGTATTACAAACATGATCTTAAAAATGGTGAGTACACTTGCCTGAATCTCTTTACTCCATCCTAGAATTCTGGGTTCTTTCACTAAGGAGCTCGGTTGAGAGCTTCCTTCTAACCTTTTCCCTTGCACTCCCTAGTTTCTTATTTATAGGTCTTAGATCTAACGATAGTAGGTAGGGCAGGTCAACTGCTTGTCTTTTTTTGCTTGCTCCCCTTGCCTTTCTAGAAGATCAGCGAGGCGGTTGGGAGCAGGTTACCTACTTAGGCATGACATTCTGACCTTAATCATATTTAGTCATTATGTCAATCAATCGGGCGATCAACTTTCCCTTGGCCTCTCTTCATGCTTTCCGGTCAACTGACGTTGATCGGATTAAATTTTCCATCTTTCTTTCGTCTCAACACTTTCAACCCCCTTCCTTCCTTCCCGGTCAACGCAGACACTTCCGGCCTCCTTCCTTCCCGGTCAATTGGCGTTGACCGGTTAAATTCTCCCTCACGTTTTTCGGTCAACAGGCGTTGACCGAATTACTTTCTTATTATATTTTTCGGTCAACAATCACACAATTCTGGTTAACTAACTACCCCAACTTGCCTTCTAGTTTTATAATTGCTCCTTCATAACTTTCGGTTGACTGACGTTGACTGGATAAGTACCATTCACATTTCTGGTCAACTGGTGTTGACCGGATAAACTTTCCTTCACGTTTTCGGTCAACTTGCGTTGACAGGTTACATTTTCCTCGCATCTTTCCGTCAACAGGCATTGACCCAATCATGTTTTCCTTTACCTTTTCGCTATTCTCTTGACACAAAAGAATTTGGTCTTTATATTTTTGATGACAGGTGGTCTTAAAGATTTGGTACATTACACCGGAGAACCTAACCTGACTATAATCAGTCCTGGGTCCTAAATAATAGTATTAGAAATAACTTCTGAACTGAAAACCGTCTTTCATATTAGAGTTTCACAATTTCCCTTCGATTAACTTCAAAACGTTTAGAATATACAGTGGCGGTCTTTCCCTTCAGTTTTACTTCAAAAGTGTGCGGTAATTTATCGGTATGAGTCCGTACAAAATTTTCAAAAATAAATTACACCGGGAGCTTCATTTCGGTGCCAATTAACTTTTATATAATAGGAGGTACGGTTAAAAATTATTAAAAGCCCTTCATTTTCGTACCTAGGGCTTCGCCAAAACTTTTCGACTCAAAACAAACACCAAACATGTGTTTATTCATGAAATCAATACCATAAATCCATACATATATACTAAATCATACAATTTAACAAAAAATCCCTAATATTTTTGAGTTAGGGTTTCATCATATGATTCCGAAACCAAATCGAACACTAATTACATGCTTATTCATGAAATCGAAGCCAAATTTTGTAATAAACATGGGCAAACATAAAATTTAACCGAACAATCGAGGGAAACATGCTTCGTTTGCTTTAAACATGCAACAATAACATTTTACAGCATTTTCATCAATTTTAAAGCAAGATAAAATGGTAAAAATGAAAAATAAAGTCCGAAGTACACTTGCCTGAGCCCGATCTACCGTTATTTTTACCTAGAGTGGATCAAAAAGAGTGATTTTCTCTTTTTCCTCTTCTCTTCTCCCTCCTCTTCATTCTTGCCTCAGCTTTCTCTCATTCTCCTTTTTCCCCTTCTATTTATAACAAAAATGAAATCAGAACGTGGGCAAAAATCGGGACTGCGCTCGAGCGCGTGTCGAGCGCGTGGCGAGCGTGCTACATTCTTCCAGCGCTATCCTCGAGCGCGCGATGAGTGCGGGGTTTCTACAAGGGCCTCGCTCGAGCGCACCTAGCGCATGGCAAGCGGCTAGCTACTTGATTTTCGCACTCGCTGCCGTGCCTCGGGCACACGGCAGGCGCAACTCTGCTGCTTGTTAAACTCGAGTATTTTTTAACTTTTTACTTTCAACTCTCATTTTTCAATGTATGCTTGGCTTCTTAATGATCTGCATCATTTTAGTTATTTCTAATTATCATGTTTTTAGTTTCGGGGCCTCACAGGTTGGACTGGTAAAGAGATAACATCCTGCAATAGGGTTGTAGGATTTGAAACATAAGTCTGAACTGATCGAGGTATCAGGAGATTAATGTCGTCTTTCCTGTAAATCATTTAATGAGGATTTACGCTAAATCCAATTTGTATAGGCGACCTCACTCAAAGGTCATTTTGTGGTCATTGAGGGGTTTTGGTTATGTGAATATTTGAGGATGTTATCAGAAGGAAGAGTAAGCTAATCTATCTTTGGTCGGTAATTCAAAGTTGTGTCAAAATTGATGCTAATCGTTGAGGATTCCATGTAAAGCCGTGGAGGTATCGATTTTGTGTCATAGTGGAATACTCTAAAACCTTCAAGGTAAATAAGACGAGCCGACAAGGTTGTTCATGAATTTGAAAAATGGGGTTGCCTAAGAGATTAATGATTTGATAAGCGGACTTTTGTGAATGGATAGGCGAATTGTGTGGGATGTTATAAATACTTGATGATTGCTAAGATCAATTTGGGTCCATAGCGTGTTAATTGTGGATTAGTGGGGGTTGTAGACCCAGCAGCATTCAGGATAATGATATGGCTACTATGAAGTCCGAAAACCCCATTTGGATTTTGTAGGTTCGTGGGTGTCTTATGAAATATTATGGAATGGATCTTTTGGCTATATTCGGGCCCGTGTTGAGGTGACTTCATTGATGAATTCAAAAGGACATAGGGTGTATACAATTTGTTTGAGGATTATATCATAACTTGTGAACGGCTGTTAATCCGTATACCCCATTGAGAAGGGAATGCGAGTTTAGTATAAGGAAATGCCTTATTAAGTATGTGGTTCTTTTGTAGCATGATTTTGAAATCCACAAGACTTTGAGTGATGGCTAATTGGGAAGACCAATTAGTGCCGTGAAAGTGTATGGTCATCCCGGGTCTAACCAAAATTATTAAGTGACCTGACAAGTATTTCTCAAGGATTACAGTGTCAATGAGACGTTTAAATAAGAAGAGATTTGTAGTTGTTATAACGAAAGATGAAAAGGTAGTTTCCGGGGACTGAAAAGGGTTAATTGACATCCATGTCATTTGGATTGACCCCTGATGGGTCTGGTAAATTATCATAGAATATAATGCTTTTGAGAAAGGATAGAATTATATTACTCTCGCATCATCATTGGTGGCTACCCTCGGATTAAGTGGGGGAGAACTTCATAATTAGAGTTACTCCCGTGTAGGTTGGAAGTAGCAATTGAAGTCTCTGCTTTGAAAACTTATGGGTATTGTCTTTGAAGATAACCGTTATCTAAGATTTTAAGAGCCAGAATAGTTGTATCACTAAGGGAAAGATGATCATATAAGGTTACATGTGGATTTATCTGTTTAAAAATTAGGAAGGTGAACCTTCGTGCCTCTTAAAGAAAGCGGACATCAATGCTGACAATTGATACTACAAGTCCTTAGACTTAGTATGTCTTCGAAGTCTCATAGGAGATATGAGAGGTAAATCACGAGTAGGTCCAACACTTGGGTGATAGGATGTCATATTCTTTAATTGAGAGACAGAATTATATCCGATGTATTGGAGTTATGAATTTATGAAATATGAAGTCCTTATGGTTTTGTTTCAGAACGATTAGAGCGACCCGCCTATCGTCATCATAGAAGACGTGTTCGGATTGGATCAGTTGACTTATTGGTATGTCAACGGGATCTTGGGGTTGCTCAGTAATTGGATTCTGAGGTTACAGGGAGAATGATCTAAAGTATGCCGAATTTTTGGATGATCATTATGATTGTAGTTTTTTAATGTGGCTGTAGCCTGAGGATTATGGGATTCTTCTCTGTGGTATAGCTATCCTAGGATTATTTTGATCATGGTTGCCGTATATTCTAGGTGTTTGATGTGGGCTATATATTTTAGAAAAATATGTCAGTTGGTCGACTTACCAATGAAATAGTGGAAATATAAATTATTCTGACTTTCAAGTTTAATTGTGATTTAAGGTTATATAAAACCTAGAAAGGCGTGATTAGAGAATTTTGGGAAAGTTCAGCTGAATTAGATAAAGGGTGGACTTTCAATTGGATGATTTGTAGTAAGATAATTAATCAGGGTAGCGCAGCGTAAGCATTGTGGGCCCATGGCCTAGAGATTTCAGAATGAGGTTGCGGTTCCATATGATCGAATCCATTTCAAGGCTTGGAATGAACTAAATTAGAAGTTCATTGGTTCGCTTGAAGTATTGAATTAAGCTAGAGCAATGGCTTGCATTATTTTTAGGCCACTTCAGGAATTCTAGTGATTGTAATGAAGTCTCCCTTGTATCGATAGTTGAGGAAATCAGTAAGTATTTGGGTTAAGCCGTTTTGGAGACTAAGAATTCGTTTTGAGATGAGGGCCCCCTAGGATAAGTCGTTTGATTAAGGATGTGGCGTTGGATCGTGAAGAAGAAATTCTGAAAGGATTTTTTTTTTCCCAGTTATAAATCTTGAGGTTCGTTAAATTTCGAGGATGAAATTTTTATAAGTGGGGGAGAGTTGTGAGGTTTCGGGTTAAGAACATAATAATTAGAAGGTAATTAAATTAACATAGGTGAATTGTTGTGAGGTTCCGGATTTGTGAACCCGATAATTAAGAGGCGATTAGTATGTTAATGATCAACACTAATCTTATGGGATAATTAAGGTTTGGTATCGGAAGAAAAATCGGAAAATTATTCGGGTCCGGGCTGCCGAAGCCCTGCTAGCAGGCTCGCGCCTGCTGGGCGCTCGAGCCGAGGCTCGAGCGGATGAACCAGAACCTCTCGTATTCTTGCCGCTCGCCAGCCGCTCGCTGGGGCGCTCGAGCGGTGGCCGCCGTAGCCTGGCCGCTCGCCAAGCCGCTCGAGCGGCCGGCGCAGTATATATTTGCGCCGCGCGATTTGTTCTCCCTCATTTT
>JAODPA010035881.1:0-12241 GCA_025585075.1 Nepenthes mirabilis | reverse complement strand
CCCTGAACTCTAACAATTCCAGCAAGACCGAGAACAACCCCAGCGTTGCAGTGCCCCCAACACAAACAAATGGCAACAACAGCAACCCATTGCCATCCATCAATAAATTAATAGGGGAGCTCAAGCATGCTGAGTTTCAGTATCAAATCAAAAACAGCAACACTGATGAAGAAAATTCAAGCAATGATCTTCAGCAGCCAAAGAAAAAGAGCATCAAGGCCAGGACCGCAGGAGCCATCCACAGCACATCTGCATCGACAAGCAACTACCGGACAGCAGATCAAGGACATCAACACAGCCCCATTCAAGCCTAGAATCAGCCGCAGACCATCATTGGTTCAGCAACATCAAAAAGATGAATCAGACTCTGCCAAACAGCACACTGAAATACCCAACGCCAACACCATCATCCAGCTGCAACCAACAGCATTGTAGTCAAAAGACAGCACAGCCATACCCCCCTTCAGGCCACCGCCCCTTGGATGACAATGGAAACCTTGGTACATAAAGGAGCAGCCAGAAAATCATAAAAAGAAAGGACCAGTGAACCGCCAGAAGGATCAAGAATCAAGTTCAGCAACAGCTAGGCTCCAGCAATACATCTACACATAACACACAAATACTAGGAAACATGGACGGCACAACCCATCAACAGCTAGAGATAGAAACCAGGGCTGCACAACATGATTCAGCAGTACTGGCTTCATCCAGAAACCAGCATCAGCAGGAAACCAAGTAACGCCTGCCACTATATACAGCAACCTGGTCACAGTCTGTATCAGCTTCCAGCACCCAAGAGGCTGCAAAGGAACCCCAGGCAGCAGCATCACCCGATTTCAAAGCCAAGGCTCCGATCCTAGCAACATTCAGCAAACCCAGCCAACCAGCCTTCCCAATCCGAATCAGAACATATCCAAACAGCAGTACCCGCACAATCCGTATCAGAGAACAGATGCCAGAATGCATAGCAGTGCAAAGACTACAGAATCATGGCCTCCAACATATCAGAACAAATCAACCAACACAACAACCCCAAGCCACAACCACAGCCATGCAGGTCAAATGCAATAGCAGCAAAGGAGGGCAACAAAAAGAACCCAGAAACCAGGTTCCCGAATATCTGAGATCAAATTACCAAGGAAGTCCTCCTAACATAGAGAAGACGAGCCACCCAAGAGGCATTCGCCCCGAACGAAAACAAATGACTGAAATGCCAGCCATAGACGAAGCAAAAACTCCAGAATCATCAACCTTTTTTTTTTTGGGGGGGGGGAGGGGGACAACAAGGCGGATGGAGGGGAAAAACCCGACCAGAAATGTAAAACAACGCCAAGCAGGGATCAACAAAGCCCCTTTTTTTTTTTTTTGGTAAGTGGGATCAACAAAGCCAACAAGGGCAACTAGCACACCCGATGATCAAAGACCACATACTCCAAGAGGGAGAAGTGGCATCATGAGCACAAGAAAACCCAGCTGTGAGCAACCGGAAAGCAATCAGGCTACAGACCAAAAGCATCACTTTTTTTTTTATATACCCCACCGAATCCAAGTCGACCAATAGTCAGCCCGATGCGGGACCGAAATGGTCATTAATTTAAGCCTCACAACATCGACCACAAAAGAGACGAGACGAGAGGAGTCTTAGGGAGGGGATTTTTGAAAGATACGATTATTGCGCTCCTTTCATATGAAGTAAACCGTGGCAGCCAGAGACAAGCGCATAGAGGCAGCCAGAAGGTTTTTTCCTTTCCAACGAGAGGCTGCCCAGGGAAGATTTTGAGACCAATCAAGATAGGGCCAGTGAATACCAGAGTGGCTTTGGATATTGGTCCATATGGTTCTGGAAAAAGGGCATGAGAAAAAAAGGTGATCGAGGTCTTCATCACCAGTGTTGCAGAGAATGCACTTGGGAGAGAGATTAGGGATATAATGGAGGCGGTCAATTGTATTCAGTCTACCCTTAATGGCGAGCCAAAGGGTAAAGGCGTGGGAGGGAATATGGAATGGACCCCAGACCAAATTAGGCCAAGAGACCATTGGATTGGGAGGATGGATGAGAATGTAGGCCGATTTGGTTGAGAAATTGCCATTGAGAGCCCCAACCCATCTCAAAGAGTCTTTTTGATTGCTGCAAGGAGGGTTATTTGGCATATTCGAAACAAGATGGGACACCTCCGTGTCAAAAGGGTTGGGCCAGCTCCATTTGTTATCCCTGATAATGGCATCAACCTTCACATTCCAATGTAGACCCGAGACAGGGCGAGTCCGGTCGGAGCTCACCTTACTCAGGGGGCCAAGGGGGTGCCAGTTATCGTGCCAGAGGAAGGTATCAGAGCCATCCCCAATAACCTTGACAGAGTAGGTGTGCATAAATTGCCGAAGTTTCATAATTTTGTGCCAACTCCAAGGGGCCGATGCCGGGACTTTAATGGTCCAAATGCACCGGTCCTTGATTCTGTTCCTGTAAATCCATGAAGACCAAGCAGAACTCGGATCTTTAGAAAGGAGACGCCAGAGAAGTTAGCAGTTAAGAGCCTTATTTTGGTCAATCAAGTTTTTGATACCCAAACCACCCTCAAAAACTTGATTGACCAAAATAAGGCTCTTAACTGCAAACTTCTCTGGCGTCTCCTTTCTAAAGATCCGAGTTCTGCTTGGTCTTCATAGATTTACAGGAACAAAATCAAGGACCGGTGCATTTGGACCATCAAAGTCCCGGCATCGGCCCCTTGGAGTTGGCAAAAAATTATGAAACTTCGGCAATTTATGTACACCTACTCTGTCAAGGTCATTGGGGATGGCTCTGATACCTTCCTCTGGCACAATAACTGGCACCCCCTTGGCCCCCTGAGTAAGGTGAGCTCCAAGTTATCCATACTAAAACTCTTTTCCTTGATGAAAATGTGTGCTGCCTCCTATCCTTTGTTTATGGGGCTAACTCGGAAGGTCTTCAAAGGCTCCTATGGGAAAGCCTTAGGACGCAGTCGGGCAACTCGGGTGACCTCCCTTGGGTTGTCCTTGGCAATTTCAACGCTATTAGATCTGCGTCTAAGGCCCTTGGAGGTTCCTGGCACCATAAAAGTTCCTTTGATCTTAATAATTATCTCAGGGATTGTGACCTTGTGGATGCCTGCCATGAAGGTTAGTTCTATACTAGGAACGACGAACGCGACCCTTCTATCCGTATTTTTAGAAAATTAGATAGAGTGGTCGCCAATGGTCACTGGCTTGATCATTTCACAAGTGCTAAAGCCTTTTTACCCCTGCCAGACTCTCCGACCACTCCCCCTGCATTCTCATTCCCTCTAATAGGTTGGCTAGAAAGCATGGGCTGTTTCGGTTTAATAACTTCCTCACCAAATCCCCAAAATTTCTTCTTGTGGTCAAGGAAGCTTGGGAGATTGAAATTGCTGGAACTCCTATGTTTCGGCTGGTGTCTTATCTCAAAAAGGTGAAGAGCGGGTCCAAATCCCTTAATGCTCAGTGTGGTGATGTTCTTTTTTTTTGGTAAGTAATTAATTGCATTAAATTAAGGTAAAATGTACAAAGAACTATGTTTTGTTGCCAAGTGTTTTGCCGACTTGACAAAAGAAACATAGAAATAAGGGAACCCCTGAACCCATGACAAAGGTCATAAAGAAATAAAATTACAATAATATTCAATTACTGTAAAAGTAAACCCATCAGGAAGCATGAGCAAACTCTCTCCACACTCAATCCACTCCGGCTTCATGAGAAAGTCACTCCGGAGCCCACTTGCACAGGCACTCCGGAAACCTGAAATCAAAAGCAGCACTCCGGAAGTTTTTCGCTCCGGCCACATCTCGCGTCAGGCCACTCCGGCCGAACAGCAGCACTCCGGAAAATTGCCACTTCGGAAAATCTCGCATGGCAACTCCGGACCCAACATAGAACAGATCAAGGAGATCACAGTCAAACTGGAATTAAGCACTCCGACAAGAAGTACTCCAACAATTATCACTCCGGAAAAACTTCACACCGAAACACACCGGACAATTGCACTCCGGCAAAAAAAGAACACCGGAAATTTTTTTTTTTTTTTGGAAAAAGCACTCCGGAAACGCATGCGCACCAAAAGAAAAACCACTCCGGATGGAGAATCGCCCTGCCACTGCAGCAAAGACACTCCGGCTTCAAAGGCCACTCTGCCACAAGAAGCGCTCCAGCTACAGAGAGTCACTCCGTCCTCAAAGGTACTCCGCCAATGAACAAAGACCACTCCGTCCTCCAATTGGAGAAGCAAGAAGGGAAGCACTCCGGTCAAAGTGCTCCGGAAGGAAGAAGATAGATGGAAAACTCCGGGAAATTGCACTCCGGAAGCTGAGCTCCGGCAAATAACACTCTGGCAAAAAATTCACACCGGAAAAATACACTCCGGACAATTGCACTCCGGCAAAAAGAACACCGAAAAAAATACGCTTTTTTTTTTTTTTGAGGAAAACACTCCCGCATCAACTCACGCAAATCCACACCAGCCTATGAGGGAAAGCCACTCCGGCCAAACAGCGACATAAGAAGTCAATTCCTCCGGATTCAACTGTAAAACGAATGCACTCCGGAACAGGAACAAAACCACTCCATCCTAGGAGAGCATAAAGAGATAACACATATCCACTTCGGTCATAAGGGTGCACAAGGCCTGACCGGCCTTAACACCCAACTAGAACCTCCACTGCAAATCACTTAGATTTGCAGTGCTGTATCTTGCTCTGAGATTTTTTCTTAGTCCACCCAAGGCTACCATTGGAGCTTGAAAAACATGGCTCCCTAGAGTTTGAAGCAACCAGGGAGTATTTTTTTTTGAATACGAGAAATAGGGTTGGGCGTGAGATCTGGATCGATAGTAGACGCAGGCACCAACTCCGAAGTCATTCCAACTGAATGTGGAATCGACAAGTCATGGATCACAATATCCACACCAGGATATGGCAGGATATCAATCGAAGACAAGGCATCATCAGGAGGGACCACTCCGAGAGTTTCTCTAGGAGGGGCAAAGGGGGGAGAAGCCGAATTGGGGCCACCAGTCACAGGAACGCCATCAGAATCCAAGATTGTTAGATTGGATCTACGAAACTTAATCGGGTGACAAATATCACTGCAAGGAGCCAACATCCTGCGGTGAGAAGAACAACTGGGAGACTCGGCTAACAAGATCTCAGGAGCAAACCGTACCTTCTTTAAGGACGGAGCCTGATCCCGTGCCATAATGGGGGACGCAACTGAAGCCTGATCAACAGAGTCAACAATAGGAGACTCATCAGCAGCTGGAGGAGGGATACCAGGTCCACAAATCAGCGCATCAGAAGAAGATACAGAAGGCAAATTTGCCTCCAAATGGCCTAAGGGCCGGTGGGGTTGCAATTCAGCTCCTGGGACCACCAGCGATGATCTCTCTTTTTTTTTTTTGGTAAGCAAGTATTTTGGATTAATGGGAGAAAAAATTACAAATTTAATATTTAATCGCCAAGTATCTTGACTTGGGGATGAAACATTATCTGCTGGGGCATACCCCGAGCAACTAGTACATTCAAAGGTACACTACAGCCTCTAGGGGGCCAACGTTCTACATAACAAACAGAAAATAAAAAACATTACATCACATTCAAAAACAGTACAGCCTCTAAGGGACCAAAATCAAACTGGCAGCAGATGCATCAAATCCACGTCCGCAAACCGGCTGAGATCAAGCCGGCGTCGAAGCCATGTTAGCAGATGCCTCAAAAAAATCAAACCCGGACCAAATGGAGCAGAAACTGGATTACACCATAAACACAATCCATTCCGGCATTTGACCCTGTGCAAACCGGTTTGCAGCCGAATTGAAACCGGCAATGATTTCATTCCGGCAAAACCGCGAAAATAGAGTGCATAACCTTGGAAGCTCAATCCACGTCAGCAGAGATTCCATTCCGGCAAAACCTAGTGCAAAACGCCATTACACAACTGAAAAACTACAACCGTGGTCTCCCTTCCAGGGGTTCCCACCAGAACAGCATCCATCAGCATGAATTCAGTATATCAAGCTTCAAAGAATACATCAGCTTGGCCTTCAGCGTCCAACAGTGGCAGCAGAAAACATCTCAGCAGCTCTTAACTGTATTCCTTCTCAATCAGCAGCAGAAAGGAAAACAGCATTCTAGAATTTCACCAGCTTCTAGCAGTCTCAGCCTCAGAGAGCAGCTCCAAAACCCGCAAAGTATATGCAGACAAGGTCCACACTCCAGCCAGTCAGACAAGCTGGCAGTCTCTAAGCCACATGAAGAAGAGTGAAAAAATGTGGCCACATTGGAATCCCAGCACAGGATTCACCAGGATTGGAATGCCACACCTCCTTCAGCAGCACAAAGGCTCCATCCAAGAATCTAAGACACATAGGGGCCATGAGGCAGCTACAATTCATAGGAAGAGCCTCCCAACCACCTCAATAAGAAAAGACCAGCAGCATGTCCCAGCAGCAACATATACAGCACACCAGACAAAGACAGCCCACCACAGCAAAACCCACACGAAGACAGAAAGGCAATCCATCCTCATTATTCTAACCACAAAACATGCCAGTATAGAGCATGCCACAGCATTAATCAAAACAGGACCCCATGAGCAAAATTCAGACCAAAAGAAATCCCAACAGCAAATTATGCGCCTCTGGATTTCCGAGAGACAGATTTTTTCTTTTTCCTTGACTTAGAGGTCTTCCACTCAGATTCATTACCCCTTAATTCATCAAACATAGTGGAATTTGATGAGTATTTCAAGGAGATCCTCTTGATTGAGTTAGGGGTAAGCATAAACTCATCCAAATCCAAATGGTGATGGATTGTCCCAGAATCTGGAGAGTTAGGAATCAATTCATCTCTCAGAGAATCAAGAGATTCATCCAAACATCCAGGGACAACCACCGGGCACTCCTGGAATCCAAATTCATCATATGATATTGAAGGAGCCAGAGACGGCAGTGCAGGGTTAGTGGGATCTGGTCTTGGGGGAACCGGCAGACCAGGAGTGGATTGGGAATCCAAATCGGCCCCATTTGGTGAGTTACAATCACCACCTCCAGCATCATCAGATGAATGATGGTGGGTAGGCAAGGCATCTCCAACCACAGAACAGGAAGAAATACCTTCAGTGCTGATTGGGGCCACAGTTAACTGGCCACCAGAGGGGTCAGGTTCAGTGGGAACGGCCCCAAATGGGTGGCCATGTCCAAGACATACTTCATCAACAGATGGATGCTCAACTGAGATGCCCCCAACATCCTCATTAAGGAGAGGAATGGAGGAGGCAGAACAAACAGAATCATCAATTGTAACAGGATGCCGGACACCATTATTTTGATTACAGTTGACTTTGACAGCATCATCAGGTTGAGAAGAACCAGAATTATTATTGGTTGTCTTGGACAGACATTTTGCTTCCAAATGACCAATTAGATTACAACGAGCACACCGAGTGGGTTTCCAGCTATATGCCACTTTCACCACAGAAGTTGTATCAGCAGAGGGACAGGGCTGAACAGCAATGGAACTGGGGAACGGCCCGTCAACTCCGACTTCCACACAAATCTTAGCAAATGAAAGGTTCTCCATCCGGCTAGTTCGGGGATCAATCTGAAGAGGAGTCCCAATCGCACTGGCCATCCAGCAAAGGCCAGCGAGAATTCATAGTCATGCTACGACCAGTAGCGCGATCAAACCCAGACTCAGGCACAACATAATCCCTGGAAGCATGGACAGACAACGGCTGCTTAGGAGAGCCAATAGAACCCGGAAGAACAGAAATTCTCCTCTTCGGTTTCCAAGGGTAGCTCACAAGAATCGCACCAGTTGGCTCTACTGACAAAGGAGAAACCAAACTCGACCCAATCTGAATTTTAGAAGGGAAATTAGAATCAGAAGCTACCTCAACACATACGTGGGAAAAATTCAAACGCTCCATTTTGGCAGTAATGGGATCCAGTTGGATGGGCTTGCCAACCGCACTGGTAATCCAACTAAGACCCAATGGCGTCCAATATTCCACAGGAACATTTCGCAACGTAATCCACAAGGGAAAAGATTTAATCATCTTTCTAGACAGGGGAGACCCAACCATCCATCTTTGAAGAATCAAAGGGCAACCCGCAATCACCCAAGGCCCTCTTGCGAGGCAAGATTCCATCTGGGCGACAGATAGAAAGCGAAACAAGAAAACATCCTTCTCAATTTCAGCAACATGAGACAACCCGAAACGAGTCCAAATCCTCCTTACAATGCTGTTCACCGCCCTAAAATAAGGCGTTCGACCAAAGAAGGAGCCACTCAAGGTGGCACCCCAACAATCCTCACCAGCTTTGGTGACATCAGAAGGGGGGAGGATGGTCACACAATCACCATCGACCGAACGAGGGGGGTAATATTTCAAGGCCAGAGAAGGGCAATCACGAACCTTTTGAATATTAACAGACGGCAACGAGGGAGAGGCTTCAACCCTAAAAACAGCGGAATCGGCGCCAGAGGGCGAGACGAAAAGAAGGGTTACCTGTCTCCAAAGGGGGATTCGTCATAGAAGGTGGCGGAGGAGAACCTCCGGACGACACCGCACCATAACCGTCCATGGAGACGCAGGCACCGCCAATGCCCGAGAGCGGCGAAGGCAAACCAGATTCGAAACCCTTGCCGGTGACAGAGAGAAACGGCCGGGAAAAGTAACGCAAATTTCAGATTTGAAATTTGAAAAACCAAGAGAGAAGCGAGAGCTTCTCTCTCTAACCCCTTTTTTTGGAGCAAACCAGATTTTTTAAACTGTGATGGGTAAGCTTTTTTAAGTGACTAGACCCACCGCTTCGCGGCCCCTCATCAGAAATCCCGAAGGATTTTTGGAGTCTCAGTACCACTACCAACGCGGAGAATCGAACCCGGGTGGGTAGATAATTAGAGCGCGAATGCGATCTACCACTCCGCCAACTCCGCGTTGGCCAGTGTGGTGTGGTGATGTTCATGAGGAGGTTCTGCATACTAGGAAATGCTTAGAAGATTTACAATCCAAGACTCTCTCACCCATGGGGTTCAACCATGCTGAATATTCATATAGGGCCGCTTACTTTGCCGCTATGGCAAAGGAGGCTAAGTTTCTTCAACAAAAAGCCAGACTTAGGTGGCTCAAAGAGGGGAATCAGAGCACTAAATTTTTCTTCAAGACTGTTAGTGGGAATAATAAAAGGAAATAGGATTATCTCCCTCCTTGATGAGACTGGCAACCCTACCAGCGGGACGGAGGATCTTCATAGGTTGGTTGTTGACCACTTCAAAATGGCTCTCAGCTCCGGTCGATCCCAGGGTTCGGTGGATGCCAACTGGCTTCGTCCTTACATTCTCCATACAGTCCCGTAACTGGCCCACTCGCTAGGCCGGTTAGTGAAGAGGAAATCCACAAAGCGCTTTTCTCCATTGGTGATGACAAAGCACCTGGTCCAGATGGCTTTACCTCAAAGTTTTTTAAGGACTCTTGGGATATTACTGGCCATGCTGTTTATAAAACTATTCGTGATTTCTTTAATCATGGAAAGCTTCTTAAACAATTGAAAACCACTTTCATTACTCTTATTCCAAAGGTCCAATCCCCTCGCATGGTGTCTGACTACCGACTGATATCTTGCTGTAATGTCATTTATTAAGTGATCTCAAAAATTCTTGCAAACCGGATCAAAGAAACCCTTCCCTACATTGTCAACAAATGCCAAACAGCCTTTGTTGCGGGTCGTCAGATTAGCGATAATATTCTGTTAGCTTAGGAGCTCCTTCACAAATATCACCTCGGGCACGATCCACATTGGGACTTCATCATTCACATGCTGACCCTCATGAACTTTCCCCAACAAATGGTCAATTGGATCAGTCAGTGCATAACTACACCATCATACTCCCTCAATATCAGTGGAGAAGCGGTCGGTTTTTTCAAAGGAGGTAAAGGCCTCCGCCAAGGTGATCCTATCTCTCCATATTTATTTGTCATTGTTATGGAGGTCCTAAATGGCATTATTGAGCTCAAGGCTAGGCGAGATAATAATTTTCAATTTCATTGGAAATGTGCAGAGACTCAAACTGTCATGCTTGCCTTTGCAAACGACCTCCTTCTCTTCTCCCATGCGGCTTCCCACTCCACTCAGATCCTTATGGACTGCCTTGAAGAATTCCATTTCATTTCGGGCCTCTCGGCTAACATGAACAAGAGTGAAATTTTCATATGCTCGAAAGACACTTCCCTTCACCAGCACATTATCATGGGGGTTCAAAGAGGGCAAACTTTCCATAAGGTACTTGGGAGTCTCTCTGATCACATCTAGATTCTCAGTATCTGATTGTAAATCACTCATGGATAGAATTACCAATAGGATCACATCCTGGAAAAATAGGTGGCTCTCTTTTAGTGGGCGGTTGCAACTCGTCGCCTCCATTCTATCGTCCATTCAACTTTATTGGGCCTCTATTTTTATTCTGCTTAAGTCTACTCTCAATACAATTGATACCCTCTTACGCAGATTGCTATGGAATGGCTCATCTAGCGGTAGGGCTAATGCAAAGGTAGCCTGGGATGATATTTGATACCCCAAGTTTGAAAGTGGTTTGGGCATTAAGAATCTGATGGCTCAGAATAAAGCTCTCATCTGTAAGCTTCTTTAGCGCATCATTTCTAAAGACCCTAACTCGGCAAGGTTGTCTTGGATTCACATTAATAGAATCAAAGACCGCTGCATTTGGACTCTAAAAGTCTCGGATTCCACCTCCTGGGGCAGGCGGAAGATTATGAAACTCCACCCCTTTATGCGCTCTCACTCTATTAAGAATATTGGGGATGGCTCATATATCTTCCTATGGCACAATAATTGGCACCCTATGGGCCCCCCTGAGTGATGTCAACTCGGATCAGACTCGATTGGTCTTTGACCTGTCTTGGGATGTTAAAGTTTCTGCTATTATTAGAAATGATCATTGGGTTTGGCCTAACCCTTACGATATGGAGATCTCCCATCTTGTGGATCACATGCCCCCTCACCCTCTCGCATCAATCAAAAAGACTCACTGATTTGGGTCGGGAATGCTCTTGGAATTTTCTCGACTAGATCAGCGTACGCCCTCATCCATGCTCCCAAACCAAAGGTTAGCTGGGCTTCTTTGGTGTGGGCTATGAAATTGTTGTTTCTGCATTGTGGTTGATTTCAAGGAATCAGGTGCTTTATCCACAAATATAGAATTTTATCTTTCCAGTATTGCCTTGGCTTGCCGTGTCTTATTAATATGCAGATGTAAATCTGGGTGCCGAAGGCTCCTACTGGAACCTTCCGGGTTTGCTTGGCTGTTCATGTAGATGTGCATGTGGGTGCCCCAGGTTTTCAGAACTGTTGTTGTCGCTGCCTGCGGCAGTTGATTTATTGGGTGCTGCATTTTGTCTTGTGAATAATGCAAATGGACAGATGGGTGTGGAGGGTTAGCTGACATAGCTCAGGAAGCTGGGGTTGGTGTGAATGTAAAAAGGTATCTCATAATACACTCTAGTAGATGCTGAAGATGCTTGGGTATCTCTGATCATGCTGGGGATTGGCCAATCATCTGCTGCTACCCTGACAATCTTTCCAAGGAATTCTGGGTTTGAGCATGGTTGATGCTGATGTTCGGATCTCCTTTGCTGCCGTTCTTTTGCTGGATGTTGGGCTGTTCATGAATGTATGACTGAGGTTTGATGCAGCAGAAGAATTGGATCGAATTTTTATTGCTGTTGGCTGGGGATGATGCTGTGCTGGGTTTGCCTGAAATTGTTGATGGGGTGTGGGATGTAATGTAGGAAAATTACTGAACTGGCAAATTTGCTTCCTAAAGATGAACTGCTGCTGTCCAACTTTCCGAGCTGCTGCTTGGTTGTGTACCGTGCTGCCTGTACCACGTTGATGATGCTGATTTTTGCACTTTGATGCACTGTGTTGTTGGCATTGAATATGGCTGGAATGCTGATTATGCTTCTGGCTGGGTGTGGCTGCTTCTGTATGCCCCGAAGCAAATGAAGATGTTGATCTGCCTGCTCTCTCATGATGACATGCTGTCCGGTGGGGCTGAAAAGGTCCACGGCTTCATTTTGGGCAGTGTTGAGCTGCTGATGCATCCAGTTCTGCAGTTCATTGCTGATTCAGTAAATGCATTCTGACTGTGCTGCGCTTGGACGCTGTCCTGCTGCTGGCGGCTTTAAA